>PVKU01006381.1:0-105128 GCA_004027475.1 Anoura caudifer
CCTCACGCCGACCTGCCCCCATGCACGGCGCCCCTCGGCCCCCGCACCCATGATCAGCGCCTCCAGCCCGTGGTCCAGGTAGCCGTCGAAGGCGAACTCCTCCCGGATGAGGCGTGTGGCCTCCTGCAGCGACGGGCAGGCTGGGCTCCGGGGGGCCGGTGAGGCGTCCACACTGGATGGACACGGCTTGCGGTCTGTTGGCCGGGGTCTCTCGGGGTTACCCTCTGTGGCACCCCTGGGGCAGTCTGGACTCACCTCGGCCAGGGAAGGACTGAGGGGGGCTGATGGGGGGCTCTGGGGCTCCTGGCCGGGGCCCTTGGGGGCCTTGCTCCTGGGCGGCTTGACCGGGTGGTGTGGGCCCTGGTGGGCTGCTGGGGGCCCGGGGGTGCGGGGCCCAAGGCCACCAGAAGAGTCTCCAGGGGAGACGGACTCCTGTGCCTTCGGGGGTGGGGCTGGGGCAGAAGACTGGGGCGATGCTGATGAGGTGGGAGCTGGGGGGCAGGGGCTGCCCTGGGCTGCCCCGCTTGGCACCAGTTCTCCGGGGGGTCCAGGTGCCAGCTGGCCAGGCGTCTCTGAGCTGGTGGCTGCGACCTGGCCCTCAGGAGCCTTCTTCCCGTCCATGTCCCTGTCCAGCCTGCCTGTCCTCTCCTCCGGCTCCTCGGCTGTTCCCGAGGACCTGGCAGGTGCGTCCCTGTGAGCCGAGAGAGGGCTCAGGAGGGGCTCCGGGATGCAGCCAGCTCCCGGCCACACCTGCCACTCACCTGGCTGCACCCGCTCCCGGTGCCAAGACTATGGGCTTGAAGGGTGTGTCTGTGGAGGTGAAAGCCGGGGGCAGCTGTGAGGCCCCCCCAGAGCCGGAGGGTTGAGCAGGCACAGGCCCCTGCATGGCCACAAGCCTGGTGTCACTGCTGTACTTCACACAGCCTGGGGCAAACTCGGGGTGAGTGTGGCTGGGTGGGGGGGGCAGGCTCCACGCCATGCCAGGCGGAGGTGGTTCCTCTAGCCACGAGAGGGTGTTGTGACCCTGTCCACACGTCCTCAGATGCACTGGACTTCCCAGCCCCCCGGGGAAAGAAGACTTCACAGAGAGAGGCCCACCCCAGGGCAGCTGGTGCTGGAAGGGGGCGGGAGCATGAAACCCCCGCAGACAGGATGGGGCAGGTGCCACAGAGACAGGACACAGTGGGCTCCGTGGAGGGGACACGGAATGGGACCAGAACTGGGGGGTCAGGGATGAGGGCATGCGGGGGTGTGGGTCACAGCCGCTGTGTGGTGGCTGGTGACGTGGGAGAGACTGAGGCAGAGAGGGGACCCGGCTGGTCAGGGGTCCTGGTGGGTACAAGTGTGGCACCTCCCTCTGGTGGGCAGCAGGGCCGTGGGGCAGTGCGGGCTGGCCCCAGGGGTCCCACCTGAGCCAGGCCTGGGATTGGGCTCCGTGCAGGGGGTCAGCTCCAGTGCTGAGAATGCATTCTGGAGACTGATGGTCTCTTCCTCCTGCTGGACCTGGGACAGAAGGACACGGCCCAGTGGCGGTGACGCCACAGGCCCAGGGTGCTCAGTGCTCCAGCTGTGGCCGGCTGGCAGGGCCAGGCCTGCTTCTCTCTGGGTCGAATCCAACAGGGTTTGGTGGGTCTCGGGGGCACGGGGCTGGGCGCCATCCGAGGCCCTGGGGGGTGCAGCATGCCGGTCTGCTGCCCGAGGGACCCGGATGTGGCCGCCCGGGGCAGCTGCCCAGGAAGCCGACAGGAGCGCGTGTAAATGGTGTGGCTGCCTGAGGGTCTGTGGGCAGGACACTGGGTGTGCCCCTGCCCTGCCTGGGTCAGCAGGACCCAGTGGGGCGGGTGCTCAGGATGGTGGGAAGGCTGAGAAGGACCTCACATCAGAGTCCCCCTCTCTACAATCAACGGTGGAGACGAGACCCTCACCGCCTAGGGCCCCAGGGCTGCACCTGAGCCTTGGAAGTGGCCCCATACCTTACAGGTAGACGCCCTCAGGTGGGCTAAAATCTCCCTGCTGTCCATGCCTCGCTGGAGGAGGTAGCTGCCACAGATCTGAAAGCAAGGACACAGGCCACACGTCTGACACACAGAGATGCGGGCGGCTCGGCCACCAGCCCCACGTCACGCCAGACTGGACGGGAGCCTGTCGGCGCGTGCCCTGGGGCTCCTCTGCGGGAAGACCAGGGGCAGCCAGGCCAGCAGCCAGCGGTGAGCGTGGGCACCCGCACACCTAGTGCTCTCCTCCTGGCATGTCCTCAGCGGGGATAAACACTGGACAGAAGTGGCCACGGCCACTCCCCACCCTGCTCTGCTGACAGCCACTTGCATGCGGGGGCAGCTGCCGGGTGCCCCGTGCTGAGAGAGAGGCTTGAGGACGCACGACCTTCCTGGCTGTCCCTCTAGAGACGGCGAGGAAGGGTGAAGTCTCAGAACCATGGCCGGGGGCAGGGAGCAGAAGCTGCCAGCCTGCACACGCCCAGAAGCACCCTAAAGGCACCCCCAAAGCCTTGGCCCAGAGCCAAGTGATTCCCCAACAGCTACAGCGAGGAGAGCTGACCCAGGCCAGCCTGAGCCCAGCACAAGGCAGAGGCCGTTGCAGACAGACAGACAGGCAGACGGGGCCCCCCCGAGAACCCCAGGTACTAAGCAGGTGTTTGTCCCTCGTTCTGAGACTCTGCAGGAAGAAACATGTCCCTTCTCAGTGAGGTTACGTGCCCCACGAGCTTCAACACTCTCATTTCCAGGGGGCAGACAGGCCCTCACACCCAGGCTGCAGCCCCAAAGCCATCTCTCCCCATCTGCACGTGGCCTCTCCCTCCGAAGGTCCCATGGCCCCAGGTCAGGGAAACAATGGCGGGGGCTCCCGCTGCACTTGTCACTTGGGGGAGGGTCCCTCACCCCTGGTCTGCAAGGGATGAGGAGACCGGATGACCCAGGGGAGGATGGGGAAGTCAGGTGAGGGGGCTCTGCTCCCCCAGGCAGGGCCCCAGGGCAGGGGCTGGGCTGGCCTGTTGCTCTGGGGGGAATGCTGGGGTGCTGGGCCCGCCACAAATGAAAGCCACGCTCTCCCCGCCTGGCGCTGGCCTTTCCTGGAAGCCACGTCCAGCTCCCCTTCCCTGTGGGCACTGCCCAGGCCACCGGGCCTGGCCACAGGCGGCTACCTTGCTGGCCTCAGCCACTGATGGCCGCTCCTTGGCGCTGCGTCTGGCCATTTCCAGCAGAAGGGTCTTGAGCCTGCGTGGCAGGGTCAGCTTGTGGTCCTGGGGGACGCCAAACTTGGCCGCTGTCCACAGCACCGCAGCCACACAGTACACTGAGGCCTGGGGAGGGGAGAAGCCGGCCGTGCTCAGCAGATGGTCCCGGTCCCAACAGAGCCGCCCCCGCTGGGACCCCATGGGTACCTCCTTGGAGGCTGGAGCTGCCCTGCCCCCAGGTGCGTGTTTAATGAGTGCCCACAAGCCCTCAACACTCCGGGGCGAGCCGGCAACTCAGCGTCCAAGGCCACGGGTCCCCTGAACCAGGCTGTGCTGCTGAGCGGCCCACAGCAGGCTCCTGAACGAAAATGCCGGCACCCGTGAGTTAGTTTCAAATGTACTGACATGAAGCATGTGCGGCGCGCAGTGTGTTCGCAAAGGTACGTGCACGCCTGTGTTCGGTGCGGCATTACCCACGGCGGCCCAGGCACGGAGGCCTGAGGGGGCCTCGATGGAGGGCGGGACAAAGACGGTGCGGTGGGGGCGCACCATGGACACCCCTCAGCCGTAAGGAAGGGCGACATGCCGCCCTCGCCACCACGTGGGTGGACCTTGAGGATTTCACGCCGAGCGAAGTAAGTCAGCAGAAAAAGCCAAGAATCATGTGATTCCGCTCACCGGTGGGACATGAAACAGAAACTCTCAGACGCAGATGACAGCGTGGTGGTGACCGCGGGCGGGTGGGCGGGGGCAGGACAGTGCAGCTGCGTGGTGACGGAGGGGGGTCTGACTGGGCGGGGGCGCGACCGTGGTACCGGATGGCGCAGCTCAGAGACCCACGCAGCCCGGTGAACCAGCACCGCCCGACACGGGCAAACCAAGGGTGTGGCGTGCGGTTTAAAATCAACCAAAGGCATCGTTCTCTCTTTTTTAAGTTCCGCAGAGCGATCAATTCTCCCTGAATTTTGGTGGATTTCCATCCAGCTCTGTGTGCACGCCCCATGGTGATGAGCTGGGGTTTCTGACACTCGGGGTCGGTATTTGCATCTGTCCCCACGGGGAAGATGGCCGTGAGGCAGACGCCTGAGCAGCAGCTCCGCACCGGAGCAGCTGGTGAACCTGAACATTCCTCAGGCTTCAGGCTAAGTGACCTGGGCTCCCCTGCAGGTTTAAACATGTTAATGCCCTCGGCCACTTGGTTCGTCCGGGTGTGGACAAGGCAGTCGGTCAGGCCCTGACGTGAGCTGCCCGAGCGGCCCGGGGGGAAGGCGGGGGCAAGACGGCACCTGGATACGGGGCTGCCACCTCCCGCAGCTCGGAGCACAGAGAAACAGGAAACGACTCGCTGAGCATTTATTTATTAACCTCTCAGGGGGTCCGAGCAGAGACCACCGAGGACACACACACAGCTGCAGGAAACAGCAGGGACCCGCCGGTCTCTCCCCACCTGCCACCACGGTAACGTCTTGGAAACGCCACACGAAATTGCAACGGGGACATCGTCACCGACGCGGCCCGGAGGCAGGACATTTCTTCCGCCCCTGTCCCCACCTCGGTCCCTGGCAGCTACTCCCCGGTGGCCATTTCCGGGATTCTGTCATTTCGTGCCGGACACCACGTGTCACATCGTACACCATGCTGCCTTCGGGGACCGGCCTCTCCCGTCACCGTCCAGGCTGTCACATCCCCCCCGCCCCCACCCCGTTCCTCCTGCCACTGAGTTCGCCGCAGCCGACCGCTCGCCCACGGGGCTGTTTCCAGGCCGGGGCTGTCGCAGACAGTCCCACGCAGGATGCCGTGCGAACGCGTCTGGAGCATAGAGGTCGGGAGCGCATTTCTGGCTCAGGCGGTCGTGGTCTGCTTGGGTTCATGAGAGACCACCCACTGTCTTCAGCGTCCCCAGCAGCGTGGAGCAAGAGGGTCCGGCCACTCCGCGTCCTCCCCGGCATCCGGCGCCCGGTGCCGTGAGGGTCTGGTTTTCAGTCGTTCTGACACCGGGGCCATGGCACCTCCCTGTGGCGGCTTCCTGGAGGCCACGTGAAGTGGGCACCTCTGCCGGCTTGTTGGCCACGTGGCGCCGTCTTGGGCGAGGCGTCTGCTCAGAGCTTTCGCTCCCTCTGAACTGGGCTGTCTCCTTACGGTTGACTTTTCAGGGTTCTCCGCAGGTTTGGGACACGAGCCGGTTGTCAGTGGGGTGTTTGCAAACATCTCCTCCCCGTCCATGGCTTGCGTTCTCGGCATCCAGACGGCCTGTCCTGCCGAGCAGCAGTGCTTACGAAGACTGACGTCGTTCCTCCTCTTGGGGACCATGCTTCCGGCGCTGTGGCAACACCCTCCTGCCTGGGTTTCCTCCTACGTCGTCCTGCAGGAATCCTGTCGTTCTGCATTTTCCGTGTAGGACTGTGATCAGTTTTGAGCTAGATTCCGTGGAAGTGTCAGGTCTGTGCAAAGACTATTGTTATTTCTGTGCGTGGACGTCTGGCGGCCCCAGCGTCACTTCTCTCAGAGACCGGCTTTGTCCACCATGGGGTCGCTGCTCCTCCATCAAAGACCACAGCTGAGTCGGCTCATGGGGACTGATTTCCGGACCCCCGTTTGCTCCGTGGACCCATCTGTCTGCTCTGCTGCCGAGACCATGCTGTCCTGGCCACAGTGGCTTCACTGCGAGTCTCGGAGCCGGTGGCCTCGGTCCTGCGACCCTGCTCTTCTCCCTCGACACTGAGTTGGCCGTTCTGGGTCTGTCGTCTGTTCTCCACACAAACCTCAGAATCAGCCTGTGGGTGCCCACGGGTGACTTTCAGGGGTTTCAGTTAGACCACACCGAGCCTGCAGCTCAAGTCGGGAAGCACTGACCTCTCGACCGAGCTGAGTCTTCCTGTCCGCGAACAGGGAGCGTGTCTCCACTTGGTCAGATCTTTGTTGTTTTTTTAATCAGAATTTTGCAGTTTTTCTCACACAGACCTTGTAGGTATTTTGTTAGGTTTCCACGCAGTGATTTTTGGGGTGCTAACACCAATGGGACTGTGCTTTAACTTCAGGTTCCGCGGCTCGTTGCGGGTGTGGGGAGGCGGCTGACTCCCGCTCGCTCACTGCGGGCCGTGCGAGTTCCCCGCAGCTGCACACTAGTTCCAGGCTCGTTCTCGGTTCTCTGGGATTTTCCCGAGACAGCCACGTCACCTGCGGACAAAGACTGTGCATCTCCGCCTCCTCCTCTCCCTGCGCGCCCTCCTCACTCCCTTCTGCTGACTGTCCCTGTTGGGCAGGACTCCGGGCAGGACGCTGAGCTGTGGGAGGCAGCCCCTGGCCGTCCCCGATCTCCGGGGGAAACACAGAGATTCCTGGAGGTTTTGTGGGTGCTCTTTATCAGGTTGCGGGCGTTCTCCCTGCTTCCCAGTTTGCTGAGAGTTTTGATCATGAACAGGTCATGGATTTTGTTGGACTGTGGGCATCCATCAACATAAACAGACAATTGCTCTTCTTCAGGCAGTCGATGCGAAGACTGTTGTGAACAGGCGGTCATTTGCTGAGCCGGCCTGCCTGTCAGTCTTGAACTCTGATGAGGGTTGAATTATCCGTTTTTCTTTTTGTGGGTGAATTTATGGATTGTGCGTCTGGCATCGCGTCCAAGGGCTCCTGGCCCAGCCCTCGGTCCCAAAGATTTTCCTTGGGTTCTTCATCAGCATTGTGTGGTTTTCACCGTTGGTCCTGCACCTGCTTTGCTGGGCTTACATCTACGTATTTTATTCTTTGGGGTAATATTAACTGTGATATATGTCCAGTTTGGGGGTTCACACGTTCATTGCAAATGTACAGAAACACAACATGCTTCTGAATGTTTATCCGATCTCTTGCGGCCTTTCAGAACTCACTCCTAAGTTCTAAGAGGTTTTTGGTAGAATCTTCGGGACACCTTGGGGTTCTCTACGTAGAAAATCGTCCTCTGCCAACGGCGTTCTCTCTTCCTCCCTGGCCCTGGTGCCCTTCCCCTGCCCTTCCCGCGTGACTGCGGGGTGGCACCAGGCGAGCGGTGGCGTGGTGGTGGCCTGTTCCCGGGCTCGGGGGACAGGCACTCAGTCCGTCACTGAGCATGAAGCAGGAGGGTAGCCGTCGGGTATTTCTTAGATGCTCTTTTATTGTGGAAGTTTCTTCTATTCCTACTTTTCTGTGGTTTTCGAAATCAGGAATGGGGGCTGAATTTTGCCACGTGCTTCGTCTGCCTCCATGAACGTGGCCGTGGCTTTTCCTCTCACTGGGCAGACGTGAGCCGACGTGGCCGGGGTCCAACCGCCGGCCCAGCCTTGCACCCCGGAAGCCCCGCGGGACCGGTGCTGTTCACGGCTGATCTCTGCTTGCGTAGGTTTTATTAAGGACTGCTGCCTTCGGATTCAGGAGGGCCGTCGGCCTGTGTGAAGGATTTTGTCCCGTCCTCGTCTGGTTTGGTGTCAGGGTGACATCAGCCTCAAACCGATGGAGGAGCTGTTCTCTCGTTCTCTGGAAGGGAGCGTGCAACTCCGGGACGGACTCGTCAGTCAGAGCATCTGGGCCGATGGATTGTTTTCCAAGAGTTTTACAACAAAAAACTCAATTTCCTTAGTAGCCACAGGGCTATTTCGCGGTGGGTGAGTTGCAGTGGCTTGTTTTTTGAAGAATCGGTCCTTCCGTCGCCGGAGTGACGCAGGTCCTGTGTGCGCCGTGCCCCGGCCACCGGCGTCCTCTCCGTCTGGCCCACATCCCGGTTTCTGCGCTCACCTTCTGCGCTCCTGGCCTCTGCTCCGGGTCGTTTTGCTCTTCATCTGGGTTTTGAAGTGGGAGCTCGGGTAGCGCGGTGGGGACTTCATGCCTTTTCTCGCCTGGGCATCCAGGGCCACCGCGTCCCCCAGCCCTGTGTTGGCTGAGAACCAGGGTCAGGGTCAGCATCTACCAAGTGCCGATTTCATTCCATGCGAGATCCTTCTGGTTCTTGGTACGGCGGCTGATCCCCGACAGCAACCTGGACATTTTCAGGTTATGGCTGGATCTTATTTGACCGGTTTAGCTGTTTTACTCCAACGCCACTCTGGCAGGAAGAGGGGGCAGAGGCGCAGGCTCCCACTGACTCCCAAGGAGGGGGCTCCTCCTCGCTGCCGGACTGTACAGATGGGTGGAGGTGGCCTCGTTACCGATGGTGGGGGGCCTGGGGAGTGGGCCCGGGCCCCCCCGGCCTGCCCCTTCCTGCGGCTGGGAGCTGGGCTCCTGCTGGTGGTTCCACGGGCATCCCCACTGAGGCTCTGGTGTCTCCGAGGTGAGGTGACGAGAACCCGGGACCCCCCCTGCTGTGCCCTCCCCAGCAGGTGCTGCTCTCCACCCGTCCCCCCACCCTCTCCTCCTCGTTTAGGAACCCGTGGGGTCTCTAGGTGGATGGTGCAGGGGGAGCAGGGGAGTGGTGTCTCCTCCACCGTCCCGGAAGTGGGAGTTCCACCTTGGTTTTCAATATAGTTCATTTGATTGTAAGTTGTACCATTTAACAAGTGCAGCCCTGGCTGCTGTGGCTCAGTGGATCGAGGGCCAGCCTGCGAACTGAAGGGTCGCCGGTTCGATTCCCAGTCAGGGCACATGCCTGGGTTGTGGGCCAGGCCCCTACTAGGGGACGTGCAAGGAGCAACCACACACTGATGTTTCTCTGCCTTCCTTTCTCCCTCCCTTTCCCTCTCTCTAAAAGTAAATTAAATCTTAAAAACATAAACAGGAAAAAAACCCAAGCACAGCTATTCCTGAGACTTCACCGGTGGGTTCTGACAGGCTGGTGCTCACTGCCCAGAGCTGTCCCCACACAGAGTCCCCTCTTGGGGTGAAGAGGCCAGAGCCAGGCTGGGCCAGGGAGGCACCTGCTGGGGGCAGCTGCCCAGGCCAGGCCAAGCTGGGGTATGGACGCATGTGCTGCATTGGGGCCACCAGGACCCCTCTGAGCCCAAGGCTGTCCCTTCCTCCCCTCAGGCTCTCTGGACAGAGGGGGTGGCATCCCCGAGGCGGGGAGGGGTGCAGTGGGGAGGGGTGGGGAGGAGGCCACCAGAAGGGATGGGGTGTCAGGCACCTTTTCAGTCACCAGCTTCTGCTCTGCAACCTCAGGGGCCAGAAAGAAGGAGTTGGAAGCACCTATGAGAGAGAAAACCCCAAACCCCGCTGAACTCCCCTTTGCGCTTGGTGGCTGACGTGGGGACACAGCTGAGGGTGAGCCCAGGCCCGCGCACCCACCATCGGCAGAGGGCAGCCCGAACAGCACAGCCCCGTCCTCGGCCACCAGCACGGAGTCCAGACACAGGCAGGCTGCAGTGGAAGGCGCTGTCAGGGCAGCGGGCTTGCTGCGGGGACCTGCTCCCCAGAGGCCTTCAGGGGTGCGGTCATGGGGCAGCCCCCGGGCCACCCCAAGGGCCCCTGGGTCACCCCAGGGGATGCAAGGACACTGGGTCCCTCGCTGGATACAGCAAGGGGGCCACTGGCTCGGCCTCCTCCGCTCCCCAGTGGCACCAGGCAGTCGGCCCTGGGACCCTGGGACCCTGGGACCCTGAGACCCTGAGCCGTGCCCCCTCCCACCCCACCCAAGAAGCACAAGAAGGCTGCTGGGGCACAAGAAGTAGGAGATGACACCTATCTGAGGGAAGAAGAGAGTGATGGGGGGCACAGCCCACAGGCTGCATCCCTGGGAGGGGTCCTGTGGGAGGCTGGGGCCCAGCCTGACTGGACCCCAAAGGCCTAGGACCGTGGGACCCGAGAGCAGCCACAGGACAGCATGTGTCCTGTCACCCCTCCCCACGACATGCTGACACCACCGACGGGCTGCGGGCCGGGTACAGCGTTCCGTGGGGTCAAGCTTGGGGGCCAAGCTTGGGGGCCACAGAGCAGTGCGACATCTAGGAGCCCCCCCCCCGCCCCCGGGCCACTTCCCCTGCTTGGGACAGCGTCTCCCTATTCAGAGGGTGTGGGCCAGCCAGGCCTCCGGCTTCAAGGCCCACAGTTTGGGCATGAGGCCCCTGCTGCTCCGACCCCCTTCCATCCTGAGTCCAGAGCGGATGCCTTGCAGGGGCCCCCGGCCACAGTGGGGACACTGCGTCCACACGGCCCACAGGGTGAGAGGAGGAGCCCCACAGCGAGCGTCCGTCACCTGGGTGCCGGCGGTGGGCGCGCAGAGCGCCGAGGCAGGCGTGGGCCAGGGCCCACAGCTCGTGGTCCTTGAAGGGCCGGCCCAGCTGGGTCAGGAGGTCCTGCAGGGGGACACCCTGGGGAGGGACAGGCAGGAACCACTTCAGACATGTGGGGGGTGCCTCCCATGTGACCCCCCACCCCAACAGACCTGCTGGGAACCAACGCCCCCAAGTCCCACCACCAGGTGCTGGGAGGACGTGGAGACGGGACCCTGTGCCCGGGGTGGGCGTGTTAAAAACAGAGCTGCCCTGTGACCCACAGCCCTCCTTCGGCCGGCAGCGTCCAGACAGGTAGGGGGTGGGGGCCGCAGCGTCCTCGGATGGCTGACAGACACGGAGAACGTGTTGGAGGACACTGGGCTCAGCGGGGCAGCCGCGGCGGGAGGCCCACCCGGCATGGGGCCGCCCGGGTGGACTTTGTTTTACGGTCACCACGCTTTCCACATAAAGCACCCTCAGGTGCGTGTCAGGATATGCATGAAAATGTAAACCCCAGGCTCCGCCCCCCTGGCCCTCAGGGCAGCAAAGCCTGGTGGGAATGAGGGTTTCCGTGCCACCCGTGGAGCTGGGTCTGGTGCCGTCCCTGGGCCACTGGCTCCCAGGAGGCTCTGTCCCAGGGGCTCATGGGGACACAGAACTGCAGGAGTGACCTGTCGGGAGCCAAGCAGCAGAGCGTGGTCGACCGGGCTCCGCCCAGTGTCCTGGCACGAAAGGCCACTCCGAGTGCCTGCAGGGAGGGACTCTAAGCACACCCCCAACCCCCCTAAAAAGCTCCAAACAGAGCCCCCTGTCTCTCACTGTCCACAAGGGGGCAGCACCCAGCCTGGGGGACCCTCCCTCGCCACAGGCCATGCGGAACACGCTGTCACCCACCTGCTCCGTGGCTGCATCTCCTGGCTCCCCGGCTCCCTGTGGAATCTGCTCATCGGCCCCCAGTGCCTCTGTGTCTCGGCCTACATCTTTGGGGTCCTCAGCGCGGGGCAGGTGGCCTTCCTCCACAGGGCCCTGGCCAGGCGTACCGGCCACCGCACCCCCACTGTGACCCCCACCTCGAGCCCCCTCCCGCTGGTGTTCAGGCTCCTGCTCCGGCCCCAGCCTGGGTTTGGGCTGGGCCTTGAGGCTGGAAAGGCCATTTTTGCCCTCAGGAAAGGCTTTCTGGGGGTCCGGCAGGAAGAATTCAGATGCGGGGAGCTGGTTTTTCAGGCTGGTCAGCGGCAGGCGGAGGGTGCTGGCCTCGGGGCCCTCGGGCAGGAGCTGGGGGACCGTCTGCACCTTCCTCAGGCGGCCCCTCTCGGCGGGGTGCTGGGCGTCCAGGAGAAGGCTGGCCAGCCCCCCCTGGCTGTGGCTCTCTCCGTTCCTCACGGGGGGCGACAGCGGAGGCTTAGAGGGCAAGGTCCTGGGGTCGCACACGGGGGCCTGAGACCGGCCCTGGGGGACAAGGGGGGCCTCCGGGCCAGCACTGTGGTCCCCGGGCTGCCTCCTGGGCCCCACACTTCTTGGAGCAGGTCTCCCCCTCCAGGTGCTCTCGCTGACATCTGGACAGAGGCAGGATAGGTCATGGCCTCCGGCCAGGGGTGCAGCCCAGGACAGCCACCCCCCGCCACCAGCTGCCTCCTCCTGCCACAGCCACCTCCGAAGGGACTCCTACAAGACCCATACCCTCACCAGTCACACACTGGCCCAGAGACATCTTGCTGCCTCGTTAATCACATAATCCCAGCTAATTAGCAGGCAGCCCGGTCCCCTAGGCCAGGCCAGCTCCCTACAGGGGCAGCTGAGCCCCGTCTAATTATCTTGTCCAAAAAGCACATCGAGTTTTTTATTTCGAGGATTCCAGTGAGATTCCTCACAGGAAGCATGAAATGTCTCCGCGGCCCCACTTGCCCTGGCGGCAGCCTCCCCACACAGTCTCCCTGTGGACCACCAGACACATAGCCCCCCCCAGCGGGGACCCTTTCCCCCGCTCTGCTACAGCCGCACAGCGCAGCCGGCCCTGCGGCATCCAAACAGCCATCGCCGGGCGGACCCCATGCTCCCCTCCCCCACAGGCACCGGCAGAGCAGACGCTGGCGTTCGTTCAAAACGCGATCTGAGCCGAGTCCCACGAGAGCCGTGGAAACCCAGACACCACAGCGACAGCCTGTGCGGCGGGGAAGTGATGTGCCACCTGACACGGAGGAAACGGTCTCACCCTGTCCCAGGCCGAGATGCTCAGGGG
This sequence comes from Anoura caudifer, assembly GCA_004027475.1. NCBI lineage: Eukaryota > Metazoa > Chordata > Mammalia > Chiroptera > Phyllostomidae > Anoura > Anoura caudifer. Next base: position 12,590 of record PVKU01006381.1, read on the forward strand.
ACCGAGCCAGGCAAGCAGCCCCATGCTTGGCTGCTTCTCAACACGACCTTGGTTCTCACCTCTGCCCGCAGTGCCTGCAGGGCCAGCGTCTCCTGCATGGTGTGTGCGGTGCATGCATGGTGGGCGTGCGGTGCTTGTGGATAAGGGTGCAGTACAAATAAGTGTGTACAGCTTGCACACACGTGTGATCCAGGTTAATGTTTGCGCACATTCATGTGCGCACGTGAGTGGGTGTGTGATGCACGCCTGGGGGCGAGTGCAGGGCACACTTGTGCACGTGTGTGGCGTGCTCACCTTGGAACGCTCCGAAGGACTCAATGGAGAGCACTCTCCTCCCGACGGCCGAGAGGCTGCGGCACAGGCGGCAGGAGGACGCGAGCTGCATCTTCTCCTCGCACAGTGCGATGACGCTCTGCACACATGGGCGTGTCACACGGGAGCCCGCCCGCCCGCCCGCGTGCCCTTTCCCCGATATGCAAATCAGCGCGTCTGGGACGACGGAAAATCGGGAGACTGTTGAGCCCATGAGAGTTACCAGCCAGACTGCCTCTTCACCGAACATGTAAAAACGACAAGTCATTTAAACGAGATGCAGTGATACCAAATCACTGGGTGGAGCCCAAGTGACAGGGGCGGGGCGGGGCAGAGGGCCCAGTGCGTGCGCAGCGCGTGTGCGCAGCGCGTGTGCGCAGCGTGCGTGGGCAGGTGTGCGTGCACGCGGCTCCAAGGCATCGGGCCGCATGGAAGGGCTGGGGCTCAGCCCCTGGGCTGAGATGAGGGGACGGCCGGCGAGTTACCTCGAGGTCTGGCCGGTCCCGGGGGTCCTCCGCCTGCATCTGGTCCAGCAGTGCCTCTAGGTCGCGGCTCAGCCTGGGCTCCGGCTCCGCCACGTACTCGAGGGCGGCCTTCAGCGTGGCCCCCAGGGAGTAGATGTGTGCCTGCGGCCCCAGAGAGCCCGTGAGTCCACGGGCATGCGCTCCTGCCTGCCACAGCCGCTGCCCCCAGGCCGGGAGCACGTGCCTGGGCCGCCTGCCCCCCTGCGGTGACTGTCCTGGCACTGAGCCACGCCCAGGGGCCGGCTGCACCGGCCAGCGGCCCCGAACCTCCCGGGCGCAGGCCCCTGGGCACCCTGCCCTGATGGTGCTGTGTCTCCGAAGGCAGACTTGGCATTTCTTTCTGTGCTCTAGTCCTTACAACCAGGTATGAACCAGAGGAAAGATGGGGTCTCTTAGTTTGAAAGTTGGGGCACATGCCAGCGAGGACTCTTCAGGCTGAGCCTGCCAGAACAGACTGTGAGGGGGAGGAGCACCGCCCCACAACATGCACGCCACCCGCTCTTTCCACTTTATCAACAGCAAGCTGAGCCCAGAGAGGTTCAGAGACCTGCCTGGGGCCGCACAGCCCGGCTGGGAGGTGTGGGCGAGGGCCCTGGGCCACCTGGCTGCGGAAGGGCAGGTCACACTGCGCACACAGCAGAGGCCTGGGCCCTGACCAAGGGCTGGGCTCCCCACGGCCCTGCCCGCTGCTCCCTTCCCTGGCTCAGTCCGACACTCCTGGCCCTTGGTGCCCACTCTGGCCTATGGGTGCACACCCCCCAGGGCCAGGCCCGGCATGACTGTGTGGTGAGGTCCCGGCGGCCGGTGCTCTCCCTGGGCGGCCTTGTTAGAGGACCATCTGGGCGCACCTCTCCATCTGCCGCCCGGTCTAGGATGACCAGCTCTCTGCAGGACTGTCTGCTTTGCGCTGGTCACCTGCTGAGACCCCCCCCTCCGGACCTGTCGCTGTCTCAGCAGCAGGGCCCAGTGGAGTCCATCCCCTGTGCGTTGGCGCTCCTGGCTCAGGGCATCCCCACGTTTGCAGTTGTGACCGGTGTGCCTGCCGGCCCTCGCTGGAGTCCGTGTGCATGTGTCACGTCACCGTGGGGCCCGTCCCAGCAGCAGGTCGCCAGGTTGGGGTCCGTCCACGATGACCTGGACGATGCTGACACGCTCCTCTGGCCCGCCCAGCGGGTGCAGACCTGCTGCCTGGGGTGTGCGCCTCGCGGTCTCAAGCTGCTTGTGTGCGTGTCGTCACGAGCGGGGCTGGACACCCGCTCCCCTCTGCTTGCCGTCTTGACCCCCTTTATGTCCATCCACAGACTTCGCTGTTGGCGGGCTCTGGGCGCAGTGGGGGCTGGCCCCAGGCCTCTCCGCCGGTCTCTTGTCTTTCAACTCTGTTCGTGTGTCTTTTGACATTCAGCAATTTCAAGGTTTGATTTGGGAAATCGGATAATTTTCTTCAGTATCTTCTGAGAACACCCTTCCCCGCCCCATGACCATGAAAGAGCGTTCTTCTGCTTCTGATGTTTTCAAACTTGGTGAGCATCCGAAGCGCGACTCCACGAGAAATCTGTGTGCGCGCTGGATACCGTGGCATCTGGAAAGGGACCCCACCCCTGCGCACCGAACCCCGTGCTGCTCTTGGCCCCAGCCCCCATCAGGGCGCCCGCCACCCCACCTCCTGCCGCACTGGTCTGCGTGTCTCCCCCTCTGTCCAGACTCGGCTGCTGCGGTGACTCCAGAGTATGCTGGGAGGACAAGCCAGCCTTCATGTGTTTATTTTTCCCAAACAGTTTATTGTCACATTTGTCAGATTAAAAAAAAACAAACAAACAACCCCCCGCCCCTTATTCTCATCCAAACAGCAAACCGGACATGGCTGGAGTTTTAGCCCGACTGCACTAACGCTGTGGAATTTGGGGAGGCCAACATCTTACAAAGTAAAGTAAGTACTGAGGGCATCGCAAGACGGTCGAATCGGACATCACCAGGGGGCAACTCCCCGGACCACAGTGTGGCGTCTGCGGCGGACAGAGCGCCGCAGTGGCGGCGGAGGGACCCAGCACCACGCACAAGGGACCTGGAGGCGGTGACGCCCCCCGGGGTGGCAGGTAGCAGGCAGACAGACCTGGGTCCTGGCTGTGGACCCTTTATCTAGGCTAACTTGGAAAAACAGGGGACAAATAAAATTAGAGATGAAAGAAGAGGCGTTACAGCTAATTCCGCAGAAATACAAAGGGTCGTAGGAGACTCTGTGAACACAGGCAAACTGGACAACCCAGAGAAAACAGATAAACTCCTAGAAACACGCAGCCCAGCCAGACCGCATCACGAGGGCACGGGCAACCCGACAGACCACCCGTGGCAGGGGCCTGAGTCACTGATCAACACAGGGCAGCCCAGGGCCAGATGGCTTCCCTGGTGAATTCTGCCAATTATTCAGAGAAGACTTAACACCAATCCTTCTTAAATTCTTCCAAAAACCTGAAGAGGGAGGAGCACTTCCACACTCATTTTATGTAGCCAGCATTACCTCGCTACCAAAGCCAGGCTGGGCTGCTACACCCCCCCCCCCCAAAAAAAAGGCTAATATCCCCAATGGTTGTAAGTGCATGAATTCTCAACAAAATGTTAGCAAACCAGATTCAAGCGTATGTTAGAAAGCTCCTACGAGGTCAAGTGGGGCTTGTTCTGGGACGCAAGGCCGGGCCACACCTGCAAAGCCACTAGCATGGCACGCCAGGTGAAGAGCACGAAAGTCACGTGTCATCTCGGTGGATGCGGAAAAGCATCAGAGAGAATCCAACGCCCTCTCGGGATAAAACATCTCCTCAAATGGGCACTAGAAGAAGTGAAGTCCAGGCCACGCAGAGCACAGGCAACGAGCCCACGGCGAAAGGCTGGCCGCCAGTCCTCCGAGGCCGGCGGGAGCTGGCGCCATGCTCACCCTCCTCCACACGCACGCAGGAAGTCCCCGCCAGAGAAGCCAGGCGAGAAAGAGCAAGTCCTCGTGAGAAAGGAAGAAGTGAAACCATCTCCGTGTGCAGACGGTGCGACCACACATACAGAAAGTCCCGAACGCCTGCCACCCCACCCTGTTAGGACTCGTCAGTGAACTCAGTGAAACTTCAGAACACATCAGCGGACAATGAAACACCCGAAAAAGAAATAAAAGAAACAACCGGCCGTAGCTGGTGTGGCTCAATGGATTGAGCGCGGGCCTGCGAACCAAAGGATCGCGGTTCGATTCCCAGTCAGGGCACCTGCCTGGGTTGCAGGCCAGTTCCCAGCAGGGGACGCACGACAGGCAACCATACATTGATGTTTCTCTCCCTCTCTCCTTCCTTCTCCTCTAAAGATAAAAAAAAACAAAAAAAAACAAAAAACAAACAAACAAAAAACCCGAATTCACAGTGGCATCGAAAACAGTAACAAGCAACGAAAGAAAAGCCAGCAGGTGGGACCGCATCAAACTAAGAGGCTGCAGAGAAGGAATGAAGCGGAAAGACAGCCACGGAACGGAAGAAAACGCTCGCAGACTGTGGCTCTCCCGGGCGGCTGAGATCCAGAAGCTGCACGGATCTCTCACAACGCAGCAGCAATCCAACCCTGATCCAAACATGGGCAGGGGAACTGAATAAACATCTTCCCAAAAAGCCCCACAGATGGGCAGCAGGCCCGTGAGAAGATGCTCCGTGTTCACTCATTGTCGGGGAGATGCAGACCAACCCCAAATGAGGTGTCACTCAACGGAGGGTCCAGGGTCCCCTCAGCTGAGCAGCAGCTTCCCGGAGGCCTTGGTGTCCGCAGCCCGTGTGTGACCTCCAGAGTGAGTTGGGGTGGCCGCCGGTCACTTGTGGACTATTGTCCTCCGGCTGACACCCACCTGCTGGTCCTCGGAGACATGACAGCTCCCACCAGCCACCACCGCTAATTTCAGGCACTCGTAACGGGTTGACTATAGAAAACCCACACTCGGAAAACTCACACACACACGACTGTGAAGACAACCACGCCTCCACACGCCACGCCGTCACGGGAGCCCGAGCTGCCAGCAGAGTGACAGGGCGGGGTGCCCTTGGGCAGCTGTGCAGGGACACCCCCACTGCAGCCTTTGCCGGTTCCCCCACGCTGGCCGCCTGCCCGCCCGCCACGGCTCGCCTGCTGCCACTCACCTCAAAGGTGTTCCCAGTCACGTCGAACTCCGGGGGCACGAAGGCACCCTCGGGGTCATCTGGGGAAGGAAAGAGGAGACGCTGAGATCAGGTGTCCACGGTGCCTGTGGGGAGGAGGCGGTGGTGCCGGGGGAGGGGCACAGACCCCAGCCCCGAGCTCTCCAGCACTCGATTCTGCCTCCTGCCCCTTCTCTGTCCTGGGCCCTGAACAGAAATGGCCCCCCACCAGGCAAGCGTGGGAAGGTGGGTCCAGAGAGGAAGAACGGGGTGCCATCTTCCCCGAGGAGGGAGCTGAAGGCATCGGAGCCCGCCTGTGTGGGGGAGCCGCCCCGGGCCCGCTCGCTGCAGGGCTGGTGACCCCAACCCGTCCTTTGAGGGCTGGGTGACAGGGCTGGGGGGACCCTGGGCCGCGCGCGGGCCAGCGCCGGGCCTCACCGCTGAGCTGCTCCATGAAGCACACGTTGCCGCTGGTGTTGAAGGCCAGGGTGTCGGGCGTGATGCAGAGCGTCTGGAATATGGCGGCGCGGGCGACGCTGCGCATGGACAGGCTGCACTCCAGGCACACGGCCCAGGCCTCCTGCTCGCTGAGGCCGCTGTCCCGCAGGGAGAGGATGTCGGCCAGCGTCACGTTCTCCTGCCAACACAGGCCCGGCTGACGCGGCGCAGGGACGGGCCCTCCGCCCCAGGGAGCCCCGGCCCCCAGCGTCCAGGCTGATTCTGGGGAAGCCGGTGGCTGCGGCTCTACCTCGTTCCACGTCAGGGCCGGGCTTTGGCGAGGTCTTTGCGGAGAAACAACAGCAGAGAGTCCCCCACTGTGTCCGGATGCCAGCGGCCCCCCCGGGCGCTGAGCGAGAGGAGGTGCAGCCGGGCACAGGCGCTCGCACCTGCGCTGGGACCTGGGCCTTCACCTGGCGGCCCCTCGAGGGGCCGCCACTTGCTGTGACATCACCAGCCCCACACGGCCCGGCACGTAGGGCACCCCCTCCCCCGGGCCGTGAGCCAAGGAGCGAGGCATCAGACAGGATGGAGTCGTGCCAGGAAGACGCAGTTGCACAGGGAGCCGGCAACAGGCTGACACGTGTGTAGTCCCACGGCACAATCGCGGGACACGCAGCAACACGCACGTGGCCTGCTGGCTGCAGAGCAGCTGGAGTTTGCTCCGCGCAGTTCACACAGGGCACAGAGCCAGACCCTGGGCCTCCCCTGTGCGGGTCACTCCCCCAGATCAGGGCCCTGCCCCTGCGAGCCCAGCTGTGACCGAGTCACCAACAGGCACGTACACACCACGTCCCTCTGCACGTACCGACAGGTACCCACACGCCCCAGCATGGTGTGCCCACGTGCACACCAGTACAATGTCTCCCACACCCCAGGCACCTTGGACCTCAGCCCTCCCCTGCTCATCCATGTGTCCCTGGGCCTGGTCCCTGGAAGGGAGGGTGGACGAGGGGGCCGCTGGGAGCTGGGCTGGGGGAACTGCACGGGGGGTCTGAGGGAGCCGGGGCACATGGCCTCCGAGGAGGATGCAGAGGGGATGGGCTAGGGGTTGGTGCAGACTCGGTGCTCCCCCCCCACCCCCCGGAGCTCCTAGGGTGACTCTCCCAGCAGACAAGCTGTCAGGTCCTAAACAGCTCCTCCCACCGTGTCCGTGAACGCCCCCCCCCCCGCATGGCAGGGACCCCACTCCAGGGACAGAGGGGACAAGGGGCTTAACCCCAGGAGGGCAGAGAGAACAGAGACTGGTGCACACGCTGGCTAGGCTTCCAGGGTCGGCTGAGGGGGTGGTGGGAGTGGGGACCGGGGCCAGGCTCTGGGCTCAGCGATGCCCTTCCAGCTCCATGTGTGGGGCGGGGGCAGGAGGGGAGGGCGGCTGGTGGGAGCTGGTTCATGACACGGCCGCAGCAGGGACCCGCAGCTCCAGAGCCGAGAGCCCCTGGTTGGGTCCCAGAAACGGAGCCCTGCGAGGAAGCATGCACACATGCCTGCACCCCACCTACATGTACACGCAGCACATGACATGTGTGCACACCTGAACACGCAGCACCCACACACGGCACATGCCACACATGAAACACACCTGCGTACCACACAGAGACATGCCTGCACCCACGCACATGACACCACACACTGCACACACGCATATACATGGCACACTGATGCACCATGCAAAGGCCACGTGGATTGGTGCTTCAGGAGGGTGAAGCTGGCCCACGGCGCAGGTCTGGGTCAGCCCCCCGCAGCCGGCAGCCCACCACTCACACAGCTGCTGACGGGCACACGGCCGAGGGGGGAGCACAGGCTGCTGGTGCTCATGGGGGCGACTCCTGGCCCACTGCTTGCTTCTGGCTCAGGCCCAGGCCCTGCACACTGCAGCCCCTGCTCACGGTGGGGGCAGCTAATCAGGGGCTTCTCTGTGTGATTTTATGGGGTGACATCCTAGGGTCTCGAGTCTCTGCTTCTATGTGGCTGGGCCCCTGAGACCCAGTGGCCATAACAGGAAGGTGGGGTTCAGCTGCTGCACAAGCCCAAACGGAGCCCAGGGTGCTGCTGGCTCCCCAAGAGCAGGGCTCCCAATCCCTGGGCCCCACAAGGCCTCACACCCCACTCCCTGCCATCCCTCATCAAGGCAGTGCCTGGGTGGGCGGTGGGATAGGTGCAAGGGTGGGACCCCCCAAGTCCTGTTCCTCGCAGGGTGGGAAAGCGTGGTCTCCACCCCACAGCTGCGCAGAGAGTCGGCCCATCCGGGTGGGAGGCAGGTGCGGGGGGCTGCTCCCCAGGGCTGCTGCCTGCTGCCCAGTCCCTGGGACCCTGGGCAGGTCCGGCTTCCCACCCAGGGCTGGTCTGGTTGCAGCAAGGACGGACTCTGTGCCAGGGCTCCGTGGGACCCAGGGGGGTGGGCACGGGGCCCGCCAACACAAAACCCAGTCGCCGCTGAGGCCTGTCAACAGCCCCCCAGCCTGCGAAGAGGTCCCTCCAGCTGCCAGACCCCCCAGGCCTGGGAGCGCTGCACCCCCACTGGGTGTCTGCCTGCTTGCCCCGAAGAGTCCCCAACTCGTAACAATGACACCCCCCCATGGAGCAGTCTCCTCGATTCTCCAGCTGCTGGCTGCTCTGAGCTCATTTCCGGACGTCATGCGAACCCTCCAGGGCCCAGTGGAGATGCCTCTCCTCTCCAGGCTCCCAGCCGTGCGCGCCTCTGGGGGGCGGGGGGGCAACCAGGCCCCCTGTCTGCCGCAGGCTCCCTGAGCCCAGCCTGTTGCTCAGCCGCCCACAGTGCTGGGGGGGTCTCACTCAACTGGGGAAGGATAACAACGCCTCTTACCCCTCAGGGGAGGCTGGGAGCCAGGAGATGTCCTGCCCAGTCTCCCCGGCCTGAACCGGAGTGCCCCCTTCCTGTCCCAGCCTGCCGCCCCATAGCCCCTCGCCTGCAGCCACTGTCCCGCCTAACCGGCTGCTCAGCCTGACCCTGACGCCCCCTCCTTTGCTGCCTGCGGGTGACCAGGGACCAGCCCGGCTGCCACCTCCAGGGCCACACTGGGTGGCGCCAGCCCTTCACCATGTGCCCCGGGGGCTCCCAGCACAGGCCTCGAGAGTGTCAGCGCCCACAGAACACACACCAGCGTGGCGGTGCCACGGCCTGGCACCGCCACTTTGCGTGGGAGGAACGCCCAGCTGCCTTCCACAGACCGCACCCCCCGGGCCGCCCGCCGGGAGGGTCTTGCCGACCTGGTGCCGTGGAGAGGCATCGGCAGTGGCGGCTCTCCGCACCCCATCCCGGTGAAGTCCAACATCTTTTCATGTGCTCACGGGCCACCTGGGTTTTTTCAGGGGACCCTGGGGAGGGACATTCCAGGGGTGGCTGGCGGTCCAGAGGATGCTGTTTCTTGACCTCACTGGACAGTCCGCTGTTGTAGGTGGCGGGCTCCTGTGTCCCCTGAGCTTGTACATGTCCTGGGTCTGGTGCCTGCTGTCCCTCCCTGGGGCTGCCCTGTCTGCCATCCCGGCTCCCGAGGCTCCGTCAGCAAGCCTGCCCAGGTGGCACGCAGCTGGCTCCTCCCTCACCTTGCACAGGGCGGCTTTCTGGATGGCACCCGACTGCGTGCTGCTGGAACAGGCAATCACGTGTCCCTGACGCAGACTGAAAACCGTCACGCCGACCCAGCCGAGTGTGGGGGTGCAGGGGCAGCTGGTGGGCTCTCAGGAGCAGGCCGCGCCTGCTCCAGGGCCTGGGCCCGGGGGCTCCTGTCCTAGGAGAGCAGCGCCTGTCTCTCCGGAGGGGAGAGAAGGTGGAAGGGCCCCTTGGACCTTCCCGCTGGATGCTCAGCAGTGGGACCATGGGGACATCCCACGTCACCTGGAGGCCTCGGTCGCAGGACAGTGGGCGCCCCAGACACCCCGCGGGAAGGAGCCACAACGCGGGGGGAGGGCAGGCTGTGGCCTGGTGGCGGCTTTGGATCTGGTCCTGGCTCCTGCCCTGTGTCCTTGGCCCTGGTCCTGCTCAGCGCGCCGGGCGCAGAGGAGGCTGTCAGTGTGGGCGGCTGGCCCTGCGTCTGCTGTCCCGGAACGCGTCCTCGGGGGGCCGTTCAGGCCCCATCAAAGCCAGGGGGATAGGCAAAGGTTTATTTATTCCTTTGCCTCTCTTCTCTGCAGCTTCTCTGATCAAATCCAGGTCACCGTGGGGGAAGGAGGGGCAGCTCCAGCCCCCGGGCACTGGCTCGGCAGTCCCTCCAGCCAGCAGGGGCTTCCTGAGGCAGACGCTGCTACCCAGAAGGAAGGACTGAGCTTCTTCGGCCTGAGCTTCAGAGGGGCAGGCTGGGGGGCAGTCAGGGAGCCAAAGGCCCTGGGGGCTGCAGCCCTGCTGGCCACGAGCCTCCCATCCACCCAGGAGGCCCTGGCCAGTCTGGCTCACTCGGAGAGGCACGGGGAGTGTCCCCACCAGCACCAGCTGTGGGGAGGGAAGGCATCCAAATGGCCGCATGGCACCGGCCCTCAACAGTGAGCAGGGAAGCCCAGGGCCCCAGGCATCTGCCCGCTAGAGGCGTGGAGGGTCATCTGCCCAGGACTGGCAGCCTCAGGAGACGAGAGCCTCCCCGGGAGTGGCTGCAGCCTCTGGGGTCACCTCTCACGCGCAGGGGCCTGGTTTGCTCACAGCCATGGAGTTTATTCCTTTGACTCAGAGCCTGAGGGCGCTAGTGGAAGCCAGAGCTACAGGGATCCACCTGGACCAAGTGGGGGTTGGCTTGTGCCCCTCCCTCGCGGGCACCTGACTAGGTTAATGTCAGAAACCCCATGTGACAGACCCCTGTGCGACCTGCAGGGAGGGGGTACTCACTCGGGATCTGAGTGAGGGCCGCGCACCGAGCAGGACGCAGCCCCTGTGCCCCCAGCTCCCCCACAGTCCGGCCCGACCCACCTCCGCGGGCACCTCTCGCTGCAGAGAGGAAACAGGGCTCATGACCCCAGGTGCGCCCTACACACTGCTGCCCCGCACCGATGAGGGGAGCCCCCTCCTCGCAGAGCTTCAACTTCAGTGCCGGTGCCCCCAGGGCTGTCCCAGGAGGGAGGCATTCCGGAGCCCTGCCCCCTCCAGGAGAAAACGTTTAAGGCCGGCAGGGATGGGGGGTGCGGTGAGACCCTCTGGGGTCCTACTTCCAAGCCCTGGCCCCAGGGCAGGAGCCTGGGGTCGGGAGGCACCCTCCCCGGGGACTCTCCGCGGAACCCTCCTCCAGGGAAGGTGGGGGGGGGGCCCACCGTGGGGCCGGGGACTCACCTCGTCCTCAGGCAGAGTGGGGAGTGGCTCGAAGTCGTAGAAGTCCAGGTCTTTGCCGTCCTCCTCGTAAAAATCCTCCGAGGCCGGGTCCATGGCCTGCATCCTGCGAGCGTGCCGGCGGCGCCGGGCCTAGGCCAGCTCTGGCTCCACGCTCAGCGCTCCGCGCCCCGCACGCGCCCGGGCCCCACTCGCCCGGCCCTCCCGCGGCCTCTGCGCTTGGGTCTGCCAGGCTGGCTCCGCTCGGGTCCCGCTACGCGCGCCCCGGCGCCATGGCAACGCGCCCTGCGCCGCCCCCTGCTGCCCCCGCCCGCTGCGCCCTCGTTGCGCCCCGCCCGCAAGTCTGCCGCAGTGTCGCCCGAGCAGGGAGTGGGACTCCTGGGGCTGCACTGGGGGGCCCCGACGCTCGCCAGGCCGCGCCCACTCTTGCAGGCGCTAGATTCCCTTGGGGACCTTGGCGGCTTTCTGGGGGGATGCGCAGCGGAGGGGGGCGGCCGGTGTGGGCGGGGCCAGGCGTGCGGCCTGGGTGCTGTTCCCAGAGGCGCCGCCGGGGGCCGCGCTCAGTCAGGCGCGCGGGGGTGGGGGGGTGGGGATGCTGAGGGCCGTGGCGTACCCCAAGGGCAGCGATGTGCGTGGCGTGGACCCTCAGCCAGGTCCCTGCCTGCCTCGCCCCACCGGCCCGGGGTGGGGCTGCCACAGTGCCCGCGGGGGTAGTGGCAGCCGAGGTGCCCAGGCTGGCAGGGAGAGGCGAAGCGGGCAGGGACCTGGCCAAGCGGCTGGAGGGTGGCCAGCCCACTTGCTCGAGCTAGGGTCCCACGGACTCCATGTGGGGACCAACGGTTACAGTTTCAGTCGCAGCTGGCCAACCAGCCGCTGGGTGTGGGACAGAAGCCCAAAGACCAGACCCCCTGCCCGCTTGGGCCGTCCTGCCAGCTCGATGTTCAGCCTTCACTGCTCATCAGGGTCCACTGGCCAGGCGGTGCTCCGCACCGTGGTGACCTTTGCCGCAAAGCTGGGCCTGCGGTTGGGCAAGGAGCCAGAACCCACCCACAGCCTGACAAAGAGCCCGGGTACCCACCACCCACATTTCCACGGAAGGGTGGGTGGTAATCTCATCACCCTGGGTCAACTCGGGAATGCCCCGCCCCAGCCCCTCTGAGAGCAGCGCTGTGGGTGAGGTCCCCCACCCCCACCCGGTGGCCAGCCCTGTCCCCACAGCCCAGCCTGGCCAGGCCTGCGACAGGTGCCCCATGAATGCATTCTCCTTGTGTGGGCGAGGCAGGGCTGTGGCCGGCTCTTCTGGGTCCGGGAGGTGGGGGATGGGGGTGGTGGGCATCGGGCAGGGACACTAATTCTTAAGGTTCTGTCCTTGGGTCAGGCCGCTGTAGCCCAGGGCCCTGGGATGTGACGCCCGAGGATGTGAGGGGCCCCCAAGTCACCAGAGAAACATGGGCAGTGGGGGCTGGGCAGCTTTCCCTTGTGTGCAGCGCTGACCCTGGCCCCCCATCTCAACCGAAGCAGAAGTTGGGGGCGGCTTCCCCCCACCCTGGGGCATTTGGAAGCTGGGAGCAGAAGCCAGGGTGGGTGCAGTGGGTAGGGGCACAGAACCGGAGAAAAGGCACCTCGAAGATGTGTTACGTGGGCCCACGCAGGGTCTCAGAAGGCAGCCGACAGCCCAGGTGGGCCCTGCCCCCAGACTCTGGGGAGGCAGCTGCACCCTGTGCTCCGGCCCTGGGCCCACAGTGCTGAGCACCCTCTGCCGCAGGGCTGGGGGAGCTCCGGGCACCAGCGGTACGCTTGCCGCAGGGCCTCACGCACGGGGAAGGGCCTGGGGCTTTGTCATCTGGTTCTCGAGTCACCGGGCAGCCTGCCGAGGGCCCCTGGTTCAGGGTGAGGACAGACTGGGACAAGGCAAAGGTGAGGTCATGACTGAGGGAGGAGTGGCGGGACGTGTGCCCCTGGGCAGGATGACGCAGCGCCTCTTCCAGGAGAAGGTGCCTCCAGTTTGGGTAAAGCACAGAACGGATGGGCTGCTGCCATCTGCCGAGTCAGCCTTGGCCGCGGCAGCCTGGACTCAGGGCCCGTCTCCGCGTCAGCTCGGCGACTGCTGCGAGGGCAGGGTCTGGGGGGCGGGGCGCCCTGAAGCTCCTCCCAGCCTTCTGCTTTCGGTGCAGAGTTGGTGGTCGAGGTCATCCCGTTGGCGGAGTGGGGTGAGACTTTCGCCGGAAGTTTGTTGTATTTCCAAGTGTCCCCATCCCAGCCTGCTGCACTCCAAGGAGGAGGTGTGCTCTCCAACGCACGCCGTAGGTGCCCGATTACAGCTGTTGGGTGAGGGCCTGGCTCCCGAGGTCGCGGCCCTGTAGACCGGGCACTCGACACCAGAGCCGACGGGACAGCGAGACGTGTGCGCAGCCCTGGTGTCCGCTGGGAGGGAATTCCAAGCTCAGCTCCAAACGGTGCTGAATCCTCACTGGCACGGCCCCCGGGCTGGCCTCTGCACCTGCCTCCAGGTCACACCTGTGGCACCCCTGCTTCCCGAGGCCTCTCTCAGGTGCTGTCTGAATCCTGCAGGGGTCCCAGAGGCCCTGGCAGGTGGTCCTCTCACCAGTCTCGCTGACCCGTCACTCACGCTGTGCCCCACCCCCTTCCTGCAGAGCCCTCCCTGCGCTCAGCCACTCTCTACCTCTCCAGGAGAGGGCGCTGCGGTTTAGGCCCGCCCCGCCCACTGACCTCTCTCCCGGCCAGTGTCCTGGGCAGGAGCACCCCACGGATGGGGCCTCCTGCCAAGCCTGCTCCGTGCCGGACTCCGGCCCTGTCACAGGCAGTCACTGTCGGGACCTGGTTTTGTTCCCCAAGCCCGGACTCTCCGCAGGGGCCCCCTCAGCTTGGCCAGGCTGACCCGAGGCCCACGGAGCCTGGGTGCTCCCTTTCCCTAAAACCGCTTGAAGAGCCGTCAAACCCTTGGCACGTTTTGAAGCCGACATCCACATTTTTTTTTTTAAAAAGCATAAAATGTAAATAATTGCATCAAATGTCATACCTGGTGAGGCGGAAACACGGACACTTGGACATGAAGCTGTTAGTCCCTCTGGTGACTAAACCCAGAAGCTGAACACCATTGTGGTTTCGGTGCCCACCGTCGGCCACGCACAGAAGATGGAAACTCGGCTTTCTGTGCCGGTCGCTCTCAGTCGACCCCTGGTGGCCATCCAGCCTCACCCAGAATTTGGTTCTGCTCTGACATGTCTCTGCCGGAAAGTTTCTGCACATCCCCCGCCGCACCTTTTGGCCACAAGCACCCATGTAAGTTTTAATAACTGGAACATTTACTGAATAAACTAACTCCAACGTGTCCCAGCGACTCTGACACCCCTGTGACACCTTCATGCTCCTGGGGTAAAGCAAGTGGTGCTGTTTCCCGTGGAGACAGGAGCAGACCCCGGACGGAAGCCCCCTGACCGGCTGCCTCGGGGGGTCTGGCTGCCACATGGCCTGTGGTCATCCCCGTTTCTGCTCCCTGGCCATCCCTGTCCTGCCACCGTCTCTGTGGGGAGGAGGAGCCCCTCCCAGAACCAGCCTCGTGGCCCCCCATCAGGGACTCGGCACCTGTGGGGCCAGCCCCCCTCCGAGGGGTCTGGGCCCCCAGTTCCAACAGCCCCATGCCTCTCCTGTGGTCCCTGGGGCCTCACGCTGTCCGCCTCCACCCTCCTGTGAGCCCGCAGTATCTGAGCACCCAGGCCTCCGGCACAGCGGTCCTCTCCCGCTGGCCCAGACTGAACTGCCCCCTTTCAGTTCAGGGTGCCGCATGGACCTGCTGCCTCCTTGCTGTTGCCATCCCGCTGACGTGCAGCCGAGCCACGGCTCCCAGGAGGGGTCACTCAGGGACCAGGGGCTGCGTCTCATCCCACACTGCCCCTCAGCACCTGCCCGAGCCCCTCACACGGCCCCCACTGCCCTCCTGGGGACTCACGGTGCTTCTTTACAGGGCTTGAGGGACGAAGGGGTCCCCCGGCCAGCTGCCCCGCTCCGTAATACACCTGAATTGGGAAACACTCAAAGGCCCCAAGTGCGACCTCCCACTCTTGGGGAGCTTGAGAAAGACTGGGGCCCCCACTCCACAAGAATCTGTCCGAGAGGGGTGGCCTGGGCGGGGTGGGAGAGGGGGCTGCCAACCCCATGGTCCTGACCTGAGAGCACTGCTGAGCCCAGGTGGGGACAGATCAGGAGGCTCCATCCCTAACCGCCCCGCCCTTCATTCTGATGCCAGGACTGCAGACCACAGGTAGCAGGGCTCCTCTGGGAGCCAGGCTGCCCCTCAAAGGCGCGCGTGGGTGTGGCCAGGGCCGTGGGTGTGGCCAGAGCCGTGGGTGTGGAGGAAAATGGCACCTGAGAGAGAGGAAGTCCGACATCATGCAGTTGGAGATGAGTGAGTTTCCGATATCACTCTGGGTGCCACCCACCCTGGGCAGGGTGGGGGACACGGCAGCATCTGGCCATGCCCAGGGACACCCCGGTGAGGACGCTGACACTTGCCAGCTGGCAGGCATGAGGGCAGCAGGGAGGAGGAGGACAGTGGGTGCTGTTACTCAGAGGGGCTCTGGAGAGGCCCCCTCAGTGCACCTCCTGGCCAGCCCCCCTGCCTGGGCATGGAAGCTTCTGGTCCTTGGACTGATGTGGTCACCTCTGTGGCATCAGGCCAAGGCTTTTGGACCCACAGCCTGGAGGGGCTGCTGCCTGACACCCTGGAAGGACTGTCCCTCGGGTGGCCTGTCTCTGTCACACATGTCTGCCTGTCCCAGCTCCATCCAGCACCCCCTCCCTACTGGCCCACAGCAGCCAGCACAGTGGAGCTTGGGGTGGGGGCCCATCCCATCACCCCCACCCCCACCACAGCCTGTCGCTGTGAGATGCGCACGGTGGCCGCGAGTCTCACTCGCACCCCTTCCTGCTCTGCCCACCCCAAATGGCCAGCGTTCTCAGCTTTGACCGTCCAACCCTCTGAAGAGCACATGCAGACACACTCATGTACACACTCAAACACACACAAATCGTGCACCTGCACAACACGCTAATGCACACATGGTCTGTGTAAACGTGCACACTTGCATGGGTGAAACACACAGGCACACAAACGTGTGCACACAGCATACTTCCATGCACACACATGCACACCCTACTCACACCCTAACACGCACGCGTGCATGGGCTTGACTGTGCACAGCCGTGCAGCCCCACACATGGGCACACACGAGTTCTTCTCTGTGTCCTCACTCTCGTTGCACGCTCATGCACTCACACAACTTGTGCACCGCCCCACCGCGCCTGTGCACACCAGCAGACACACTCAGAGAGCAGGGCGAGGAGCCTGGGCTCCGTCTATGCCCTTCCCTTTAGGAAGTGCCTTCCCCGTGGAGCGCCCACCTGCGGCCACACTGCTCATCTCTGTGCTTGGGAAGCCTTTCGAGCCCCTCGGTGCCTCACAGCGCTGCCCCCCCCCCCGGGGGCTCCGGGGGCTGAGCCCAGACCGACACTCTCGAGGTCACTTTCTCGGTGCTGAGTGGCTCTGGTTGGAGTAACGAGGTGCACCCTCTGTTCCGCTGGGACTGCTGAGGGTGGCAGGGTGCCAGGGGGAGCAGCTCTCCCCAGCACCCGGGCACAGGGCAGGCCTCACCTGGAGGTGGCCGCCCCGAGGGTCAGAGACACACACAGGTGCCATTAACCAGCCGCACACAGGCAATCGACGCAAACACTGTATTTCGCCTGACGGCTCTGCGTCTACAGTGTGGACACGGCACAGCATCGGGTCTCGGGCGCATCAGCCACGGAAGCGGGTGAGCAGGCTGGACGGTGACGGAGACAGGAACCGCCCGGCGGTCGCCCGTCCGGCTGACCTGGGAGGACACACCGGGTTCCCGGCAGGCACCGGCACTGCGCTCAATCGCAACTCCACTGTCGGGTTTGCGGGATCCCGGGAAGTGAGGCTCCTTGTGCTCCGAGGCTGAGTGTGGGAGCCAGGGGGTCTGACACGCTTGCTCTGCGCCCCCCCCGCCCCCCGTGTGTGTGAAGGGAGGTGCTTCTCCTGTGACGTCAGCCACCTGGACACAGGGCACGGCTGCCAGTGGTGCCGAGTGGTGGTGGCCGTGCCGAGCGGCTACTCTGTACCCGGCTCCTCTGCCTGTGCGGGAGGTACCGTGTGCACGTGTGGTGGTGTGTGCACGGGAGGGGCGGGCACATGTGCACACACGTGGCACAGGTACAGGTGTGTTGCATGTGTCTGTGTGTGTCAGTTCCAGGAGGAGGAGGAGGAGGGCAGCCGCCGGACGACCAGGCCACTGCTCCGGGGCGGCCCGTGGGCCACGGGACCGGCACTTCCCTCCTCTGGGTCAGGCCTTGGACCCACATGTTCAGGGGAAAGCCAGCCCCTCCTGTTTTGGGGGCGGGGGACTTCATTTTCCCCAAATGCCCCTGTTGGAGTGGGACCCAGTCCTGACCGGGGCTGGCTTTGGAAGTCCACTTTCGTTAAGGGGCTTTGGGGCATTTACAGGGCCTGGACCCCTGACCCCTCTGAGGGTGACCTGCTCCCGGAGCCCAGCTGGTGCCCCTGTGTCTGCGGCTCCCGGGCCTGCGGGGGGGGTGGGTGGGGGCTGCGGGTGGGCGTGGCGCCGGCACAGGCTCGGACACGAGTCCTCAGGTCCAGAGCGCGCCAGACTGACCAGCAGGCTGCCCACCCCGGAACAAAATTTAACACGCATGTCGAACGACAGAACACACCCGTGGTGCCTGCTGCCGTGGCCGCGTGGCTGGGGGGCCAGGGGCTGAGGCTGTGGTTGGGAAGCAGTGGCTGTGGGCTCGGACGGCTTGTCTGGCCTCAGGGTTGGGGGAGGCAGCACCCCCTCCCCCAAAGTGTGTTCCCACTGGAGCCCTTCACAGCGGGGGGCCAGCAGGGGGCGCCAGCTGCTCCTGAGAGGCTCTGTCACGTGGTGACCTCCCACTCCCGGCCCCCAAGAGGCAGAGGGTCCCCGCTCTGCCCCAACGCCCGTCGGGGCAGCTGGCTCGCCGGCTACACAGTCGTCTCGTTCTTCCAGGGCCCCGTCCGGATGTTGCCCGTGCTGTCAGCGCCGTAGGGCCCCGCCTCACACGCGTTGCCCTTGAGCATCCCGTTCGGGCCGGGGCCCCCGAAGGGCAGGGACTGTGTCCTTCGGAGCATCTCGAAGTGGGCCGGGCCCCGGGCTCCCTCCCTGCCGGGCCGCGGGGCGGCGCAGCCGTAGAGTGTGGGGCTGACGTGGCCGCCCTCGGGCTGACTGACCAGGGGGAAGGGGTCGCCCTGGGCGCAGCAGGCCAGGCTGTGCGTCCCCGCCGGGCCCTCGAGCGAGCTGGGGGGGCTGTCCGTGCCTGAGCTGTGGGGGCTGTCATCCAGGCTGGACGGGATGTGGTAGGCGTACTCCTGCTCAGCCGCGGCCGCCCGGTGCCGGCCGAAGTAGTGCGACTTCGTCCTGCCCTGGAGGCACCTGTGCAGGTGGGGGTCGTACCCGCAGGCGTCCTCCTCCTCGTGCGCGCGGGCCGCGTCCTCCAGCAGCTGCTCGCAGTGCATTTTGGCGCAGCAGGGCGTGGCCGGCGACAGGCAGCTGACGTGGCTCTGGGCCGCCTGCAGGTTGGTCATCTTGCAGTGGCCGGCGGGCGGGTGGCCGAAGCCCCGCGGCTTGCCGGGACAGGGCAGGTCCTGCAGGCAGGCGGCGTGCCCCAGGGCGTCCCCGTTGGCGTCCAGGGCGGGGTGGGCGCCCTGGCGGGAGGGGCAGCAGGACCACCAGCAGTGCCACACGTCCTCCCGCTTGGCGCAGTGGTGGATGAGCACGAAGAGCCCCAGCGTCACGCAGAAGGCGCCGTACAGGCAGCTGAAGACCATGTCCAGGAAGGGGCCTTGGGACACGGCCAGCGCCCCGAAGGCCCACGTGGCCGCGAACAGGAACAGCGTGAAGGCCGCCGCCCGCAGCTGGGCCTCCAGGGAGTGCTCGTTCTGCAGCAGCGAGGCGGCCAGGGCCGCGCCAGCGTCGGCGGGCGGCCGCCCCGGGGGCGCCCTGGGGCTGTGGGCGGCCTCCGGCCCTGCCAGCCGGTGCTGCTCCTCCGCCCGCTCGCTGAGCTCGTGCCTGCGCTCCGGGTGGCGCCGCAGCTGCACGTGGGCGCCCAGGAAGTGCACGCAGGTGACGAGGGTGATGAAGGCCGCCGGCCCGTAGAACGCGCCCAGGCTGGGCTCCCAGGCCATCCAGCAGCTGTGGGGGGAGAGCCGGTCAGCGTGGGCCGCGCCATGGGGGGCGCCCGGTGGATGGGGGGCCCTGTCCCTGAGTTCGGGGGCGGAGGACGTTCTGCACAACGAGTGCAGGTGTGACAAGGACACCAACAGCACGGCCCTGCAGCGGTGACACCGGCATTGCGTCACCGGGTCAGAGCAAACAGGGGTGTGGGGTGTGGGGGGCAGGGGGCGCCGCTGTGTCCTGTGCCGGCCAGGCGGAGGGAACAGCTGTGTGTCCTGGGGGCGCAGAAGGAGCCAGTGCTGGTGGGGAGGGGCCCAGCTCCAGGGCCCCGAGGGTCTGGGGAGGGTGCCCACCCACCAGGGCCGTCTGTGTTCCTTGGCCCGAGGGCCGGTTGGTGCTGGGAAGTGTCCCGGGCCGTGCAGCTGGGGGTGGGCATCCGGGGGGTCTGACTCAGCTCCTTGGGCAGCAGGGCCCACTCTGCTGGCCTCCGCCCTCCTGCCAGGTGTTGCTGGTCCCCGGGCCCCCACCCCCACAGAACCAGCCCCCAGTGCCCAGGGAAAGAGGCTGGGGGAACGGAGTCCGTCAGGGAGGCCAACAGCTTTGGACACCCAGACCTCCCACTGTGAGCAGAAGGACACCCGGGGACGGTCACCAGGCGGCCCTGGACCCTCCCCACATGGCCTCTGCGAGGCTGCACCTCATTTCTGGGCTGTTTCAGTCTGTCGCCCCCAAGTGGCCACGACTGCTGAGCACCCTGCAGCCTGGGTGACGGGACCTGGGAGGTGCTCCTGGGGTCCCCCCCTCGGGTGTTTGTACTCACTAGGCTGTGTCCTCGTCCTCTGGGCCATAATTCTTGATGTTGGTGGCAGCTGTGACTCCGCAGATGACGAAAGGAACTCCGCCGCTGATGAGGTAGAGCCTGCGGACAGCAGGAGGCTGCTCACTGGCCCTCGAACCCAGCGCGGTCCCCAAGGACAGCTCCGCCTTCGGGGCAAAGGTGGGAGGCTCTGCCCTGGGGTCCGGGTCCTGGCCAAGCAGCGGTCCATCGGGGCAGCACCAGCCGCCCTGGTGGCCAAGCTGGCGGGGATGCCCCTGTGGCTCGTCCCAGCCCCTGCCCATGCCCCCGCTGCCCCCCTGGTCAGAAACCCTGTGTGGTTTTCATGCTGGAGGGCGGGGCAGGCTCCGTGTGGACACTCCCGCGGCAAAGGTCCCCCGCAGGTCCCTGGGTCCCTGCTACCCCATTCCACAGAGACCCCGAGGCAGGCCCAGCCTCTGGCCTCTCCCTCGTTCCTGCCACACAGTTTGCCTTCCCACGCCTGGCTACATTCCCTGGAGCCAACAGCCCAGAGGCGCCCTGCATGGTACACGGGGACCCCCTCCCTGTGAGCATAACAACCCCCAATCTCAGCTCATCCTGTGGCCTCGGGGCTTTGCTCCATCTCCCTCCATGGCACAGCCCCAGGGCCCCTCCCTGCCAGAGGGAACGGACCCAGGTAGGATCCTTCTGGTCCCAGTCCTGGGACCCCCCCCCAACGGCAGTAGCCAGATCTGCTGGTCACTGGCACCCTGAACAGAGTTTAATCTGACACTCCGCCCACACCCCGCTCAGGTCAGGCACAGAAGATCCCCATTCCCGAACATTTTAAAAGTGTGTACGACGTAGATCGGGGGTGGGGCTGCTGGAACAGGTGGTGGGAAGAGCCGTCCCCGAACAAGGATGCCTCTAGGTTGAGCTGGAGGAGTCGCCGCTGGGCCTGGAGGGCCTGGGAGGAAAGTCTCTGGCCCCTGTCCGCCCTGCCGCCAGCCTCTGGTCTCCTTGGGGAAACCCCAGGCCCAGCACGTTGGCCTCCAGCCCCAGGCCAGGCAGAGAGCAGCGGAGGGGAGGCCACGGTGCAGGCCTGAGCTGACCTCCCTGCTCCATCCCCCCCGGTCTGCGCCTGTGGACCGGGTGCACACCGGAGACCAAGGGAGCTGCGGGGGTCTCAGCGCCATGCACCCCATGCCGGGCCCAGGTAAGGGCTTTCGGGACACAGGTGGCGGCGGCAGTGACCTTCAGAGCCATGCACCCTACACCTGGCCCACATCAGGGCTTTCGGGACAGAGGCGGCCGCAGTGGCAGTGACCTTCAGGTGGCGCCGGAGCAGCTGTAAGTCCCGAACAACCGACTGGGAGCTCCCCGGGCCCAGGAGCCCCGGCGCGTGGCTGGCTAGGGGCGTGGTGAAGCTGTCACAGAAGAAGCACCCCAGTGCTCCCTGGCCTCCAACTCATTCATCAGAAAGCCAAGCGACCCTTCGGTCACCGGCTGCAGACCAGGACAGGTGGCGAGATGCCGTTTAAATCCAGGGGCCTGAGGCCTCCAAGCAGAAACGAGGTAATGAAACCCTGCCTCCCGCATGCGCACCACGGGCCCTGGAGGCCACGCGCCTGGAAGCCAAACGAGGTGAGGGTCCCTCTGGTGGGGTCACCTCAGTGCTTCAGACAGCGCAGGGCCCGGTGTTATCTGCCTCCAAACGGGGTCTGTCCGGCACCCAGGGGTGTGGGCGGAGAGCCCTTCAGGTTCAGAGCCAGACAGAGCTCAGCCCTAGGGGCGAGGCGCCCACGTCCCCCACCCTCACTGTGGCAGCAGCTTCCCCTCACGGGACCACCTGGGCACCCCAGAGCCCCCTCGACGCCTGGCTGGAGCTGGGCCCCTTTCCGAAGCTGCTGTGAGCCCCAGATGAAGGGCCCAGGGCTGTCTCCTTGAAACAGCAACTCCAGCCACTGCACTGCCTCTGTTTCCCCAGCTAACAAGCAGGAGTCTTAACTCAGAGATCCGTGCATAACCGAGGCCACTGAAGACCTTCCCTGCCGTGTCCTGCTCCCAGGAGCCGTCTACACAATGCCCCACCCCCCGCCCCGCCCAGTAGCGTGGAGCTCAGCAGCCCTGGACAGACACGCCGACCCGGAGACCCGCGGGCCAGGCCCGTCCCCAGCTCACTGCCCGCCCTGACACCCCCTGGAGTCCCCCAACCCTCGGCGACCTCGCCCTCAGGCCCCGAGTTTTCCTGTGAGCCGATCGGCCGACACCCCCACCGCAGGTGCAGGGCTGGGGCTCCTGGAGCCTGGGGGGGCGGAGGGACACGCACGCGCCTGGGTACCTGAGCAGGGGCTGCCGGGAGTACGGCGGCCGGTCTGCGCCGGGGCACGGCGGGGCCTTCTTGGTCACCTGCTCGTAGATGTTCCTGGCGGTCGCGGCGATCCACAGCATGGCGCACAGCGTGCAGTAGTGCAGCACGACGCCCACCTGCGGGGGGAGACGGGTCAGCTGCCCGCCAGCGCACCGACCTCGGGCAGCAGGCTGAGCGGTGCAGCCTCCCGTCCCCCTGCGCCCTCAGCGGGCAGCCCCGCAGCGGCAGGGGGCACCCGGGCCCTTGGCTCCAGCAGACGACGCACTTCCCAGGGGCCTGGAGCGCAGGGGAGAGGTGCTCCGGGCTGCAGGGGAGCCTCAGCTCAGCAGCCGAGCTCTCGGGCGGAGGTGCACAGCGCCCCAGGCGTGGTCCGCCTCAGGCCGGCTACCGGGGTGACCCTGAGGGATGTGCACACACCCTGCACACGGGGCCCGAGTGCACATGTCCCTGTAGTGGGCGTGGCCGGGGCGTGGCCATGCCAGCCCAGGGAGCAGGTGCCCGCTGCCCCCCCCCCCCGCCCCGCCCCCCATGGGGCTGGTGTGGCGTGCAGCGGCAGTCTCCCAGGTGCCAGCGTTTTGTTTCGGCGCTGCCGGTGAGACCAGCGTCTTCTGGATCAGTGGGCAGGTTACTCCCTGCAAACCAGAGGTGCTCGTTACTATGGAAACAGCGCCGGGCGCGTCCCATCGCCGCACTTACTGCATTAGCTAATCACGCGCCCGGCGCGCTGTCTCGTGCGGCTCTAGAGAGTGAGGTGACCTCTGAAGTGTAACCTGACATTGCTCCGTGACGAGTGGAATGCGGCTATCGTTGGGAGGACATTGCTGCTTAAGGAACACAGGCTCCCTGAAGAAGCCATCCCTGCCCATCACGATGATTTGTCAGGTGCGGAGCTCGGTGTCTGCTCACGAGAAAACTCCACAGTGATTGATGAGAACTTGGGGGGATCCCTGAATTGTACTTAGGGTTTTGGACAGGCTCCCGCCTGTGGGGGAGTCCAACCTTTTCCTCGGCCTTCAGCTCTTCCCACGCACACGGCCTAACCCCCCTGGCTGGCCGGGGGGCTGCGGGAGTTCAGAGACACGCTGGGCACCAGGAGAACCTGCGGGGAGTGGGGGGTGTTGCCTGACTTTCTTTCCAGGGGATGGCAGTGTGGCTGTCCTCGTGTGCAAGTGCAGTTCGAGACGCAGCGGTGGAGGCAAGGAGGGCAGAGGGCCTGCGGAGCTGATGGGGCGGGCGCGGGGGAGGGGCGCGGAGGGCTGAGCTACGCCCTGGCCACAGGTGTGGGAATCTCGAGGGCTGGTGGGCGGCAAAGCCCCGCCTCCGAAACCGGGACTCAGGCTGGACACACAGCGGGCCACAGGGACCCTGTCCTGGCTGCCAGGCAGCGCTCCACGCTGCCCCACGCTTCCGGCCCAGGGTGGCGTAGACGCACGCATGTCCTGTGGGGACGAAGTTGCTGCCTGTCTGTGTTCGTGATGTCACTTCCCTCTTTAATGAGGCACGCGGTCATTTTCGTTGCCATAACAACCGTCTGTTCTCTCTGGCATCCGGAGCTCGGATCACTTCTCGTGCATCACTCACTGTCGTCCTGGGCAGCACTGGACGGGGAAGGTGGCCAGGGTCCAGTGTCAGGCGCTCGGGCCGTGCGTGGTGTCCCTGGTTGAGGTGGGGCTGGCCTGCAGTCAGCGCGCTGGAGACCCCGGAGATCCACGGTGTGATTCGTGTCTGCGTCCGAAGGCCAGAGACGGACGCCACGGCCGGAGACAGACTTGTTTCTCACTCAGAACTTCATCCTGTTCAGGCCCCAGCGGGCTGGACGGGGCCACCACACCGGGGAGGGCCATCGGCTCACTCACCCCCAACACCGCCATGGACACGCCCAGAGTCACGTTCGGCATGTCTGGGTGCCCAGTGACCCTGTCAAAGGGACACACGAAGTGGCCACCGCCCCGTCCTGTGCCCCTGGGCCCCTCTGCGGTGGTGGCCTGAGCCCGGCCGGTACCGTGTCTCTGAAGCACTGGCAGGTCGCTGCTGCCTGCGCATCCCCACGTCCGGGGGGCTGGAGGGCCTGCTCTCAGCGGAGCCCTGGCACCCGCAGGCCCCCAGCGGGCATTTCTGTGCATGGATGCAAAGGTCGTGGGGAGGTCAGG
Source organism: Anoura caudifer (assembly GCA_004027475.1). Taxonomy (NCBI): domain Eukaryota; kingdom Metazoa; phylum Chordata; class Mammalia; order Chiroptera; family Phyllostomidae; genus Anoura; species Anoura caudifer. Next base: position 36,916 of record PVKU01006381.1, read on the forward strand.
GCCGGCTGCACTGTGGGGTCCAGAGGGCACCACTGCGAGGGGACCATGTGTCTCTCACACCAGTGTGACCTCTACTGATGTCACCTCTCTGGACGCCCCCAGGCCGTGCTGCCACCACCTGTCACGCCCCCTGGCCATGCCGCCTGCTGAACCAGCCAGGCCTTGGGGGTCACGGGGATGCCCGGCAGACACAGATGGCTCCCAGGTTTTCAGGGGCATGGGCCCCCTGGGCTGTGATTGACGGGGTCTCTGTGGGGACGTGATGCCTCCCACTGGGCCTGGCCCTGGGTGCACCGGGGTGCAGATTCGGACGCTCTGCGCCTCAGTAGCATTGCCCGTGCAGTGTAAGTCGGATCCCGGGTGCCTGCCTCAGCGGCTTCCACCCTCCAGAAAGGGGTGGGGAGGCCGGCTGCCCTCATCCCGGTTTCCAGGTTTGTGCTGGACGGCAGGTCCTGGCATGGATTCGCAGAGAAGTGACATCTCCTCCATCAGGGGCCTGGCGGCCGGGCCCCAGGGCCCCAGCTCAGGACAGGGCGCTGCCTCAGGGGCCGGGGGCTGCGCTTGCAGGCAGGTGGGTGGGCATGGGGAGCCGGAGCTCACTGCCTGATTCTTCCCCGATGCTCCCCCACAGGAGGCTGCAGCCTCCTGCCCCCTGGCATCGGGCAATGCGTTTGTGGTGGTGAGGCCGTGAGGAGGGCGGCAGGACATCCGTGTGGGTGCCAGAGCTCCCTGCACATGGGCCTGCGCTTGCGCGCCCGCCCACACAGGACTGGAACCGAAGAGGGGAGCCCTTGGGAAGAGGCTCTGTGGTCTGTGGGGCAGCCCTCACTGGGCCCTGGCTGGCTGCTGGTGTGACTGTCCACCTGGGGTCACTGTCCACCTTGGAGGTGGCTGTCCAGCAGAGGTCACTGTCCACCTGTGGTCACTGTTCACTTGAGGGGTGACTACTCAGGGTCACTGTCCACCTTGTGGGTGACTGTCCACTAGAGGTCACTGTCCACCTGGGGGGTGACTATCTGCCCAGGGTCACTGTCCATCTTGTGGGGGCTGTCCACTAGAGGTCACTGTCCACCTGGGGTCACTGTCCACCTTGTGGGTTACTGTCCATCTGGGGTGACTGTCCACCTGGGGCGAGGGGGTGACATGAGCAGGTGGGCTGGGCAAGGGGCTTGGAGGCCGGACCTCCTCCCTGACTTCCAGATGGTGGAGGGGCCTCTTCTGAGCTGGCCAGGAGCTGAAGGGCAGTTTAAGTTTCTCCCGGTCACCCAAGGGGGCTGGCCGGACCCCTCTGTGTCCTCCATACACATTGCTGTGGCCTGGACTCTGTGGCAGCCGCTCGAGACGGTGTCTGGGTGTCAGCCTCCTGGAGTCTTACCTGGACGAGGGAGCAGGTGCGTCCGGACTCCTGGACGAGCCCTGTTTTCGGGGCAGCGCCCAGGCCGGGCGCAGGCTGGTCCAAGCGGAAACCAAACCGTTTACATGATCAAACACGGAGCAAAGTCACCAGACTCACCCAGCTCCGTACCAGGGACACACTGGAAGCCTCGCTGTCCCTTCCCGAGAAACAGCTGGACAGACACCCCGACGTGACCCCACAAACAAGACAATTACCGCACGTGTCCATGCGGCGGAAGAGGCGAGGAGGCCTCTTCAGCCTGCAGTAGGAGGAAGGTGTGGGCAGCACTCACCGCCTGGCACAGGATGGGGTAGGCGGTGCGGTTGATGCCGCCGGCGAACACGGCGAAGGTCAGGGCCGCGTGCAGGCAGAAGTTCAGGAGTGTGTGCCGGCCCTTGCGGCTGATCCGGATGGCACTGCGGAGATGCGGGTGTGGAATCAGGACCCCACCCCTCGGCAGAGCACCCTGCCCCTGCCCCCACCCAGGCCGTTCCTGTGGGGGCCGGGCAGAGAGACACGCCCCGAGGACCGCGTGGAGGGGAAGACGGGCAGGCCGTGCGGAATCCACCCCTCACCTGCGGCTGGTGGGGTTCGGTGTTAAATCCCCTCGGAACATGAGGGCTGGGAGGGTTTCGGGGAATCTCGCACCATGTGGCCATCGATAGGTGAGGACACCTGTCCAGTCACCAAGATGGTGGCGGGGGCGGGGTGCAGCAGGCACCCCTGGTCTCCTGTTCCCTGGCTGAGCAGATGTCGGGTCCCTCGAGAGGAGGCCGTGACAGGGGCTGACTGTGCACTGACCCCATGGCCTGTCTGCACCTGGGCTTCGGTGCTGCCCGTGGCTGTGGCCGCACCTGAGATCGCCAGGCCAGTGCTCACAGCCGCGCCTGTGGCCACAGCCTCTTCCCGTGGCCATGGCTGTGTGGTTGTGCCACGGCCCAGGCTTTGCCCACGACTTGCGTTGTGGGCCAGACCCTGACATGGTGGGGACCCCTCCTGACACTCCCCAGGGTGCTGCGGAGTGACAGGGACGCAGCCTGGTCATCTCTCTGCTCTGAGGCAGAGGTGGCCAGGACAGCCGCCCAGCAGAGACCTGACCGGTCTCCCCATTCTAGAAAAACAGGCACAATGCCGACATGCCTTAGGGTCTGCTGACTGCTCCAACTTCCCACTGGTGTGGCTCCCAGGCACCTGAGCGGAGGCTGTGCCGCGGGAGGAAGAGCTCACGTCCCCGGATGTTACGGGCTCATGGACGCCCAGAATGGACGGGCATGGCTGTCCCTGACGCTGGGCCACTCTCGCCCACTCTCGCCGCCTGCAGGGCCCCCTGGGCTGGGCAGGCTCAGGCTGGCTGGCGACCCGTGAGGTGCCTACCAGGGACGGCTTGCTACGGTTGGGTGGGAGGTGTCACCCTGGGGTTTGCCTCCGGGGGGCGACGTGGGGCCTCACCTGCAGTGCACGAGGTAGGTGATGATGGAGGCGAGGAGGCAGAGCAGCATGACCGCTGTGCAGGCGTACACCACGGGGTGCAGGAACTCCCCTGGGTGCTGGGGCAGGGAGAGCACGGTCTTCAGATCCTGGGAGGAGCACAGAGCAGGCCCACGTGAGCAGCGTGGCCGAGAAGCTGCATGCGTGGCCCAGCCCCGGGGTTCCCCCTGAGGCCCCACCCACCCCACCCTGCAAGTCACCTGAGGCATTTTCTGAATCAGGGCACCTTGGCTGGGTCTCGCTTGGCAGAGGCGGCCACCCTGCCACGGCTGGGCAAGACCCCTCTTGGGGGAGTGTTCATGGGGGGGGCACGGCCTCATGGGCCTGTGTGTGGCGTCGCCCTCAGGGTCGGCTCCGTGGCCACCTTCAGGGGGCTCCGACAGCCCTCGGGGGATTTCCCTGGTGACCGAGTGCCGTCCGCTGCCCTCATGACAGCAGAGAGACCCCACGTAAGTGCCCCTGATGCCCAGGGGCTTCCGCAGGGCCCGCCGACTGAGGTGCCTGCTCCACCACTGAGGCCAGAAACAGCGTCCTGGCCCAGACTCAGCGATGACCAGACGTGGTCGGGGGAGGGCGCTGGGACACTCCGCGGAGCGCAGGCTGGACGCCGTGGTGGCACCGAGCTCCGTCCAGACTGTCTGCCAATGGGGACGTGCGAAGGGCCAGTGCGTGCAGAGCAGCACTGGCCCCATCGGGCTGCGTGGGGCTGGAGCAGACGCACACTGAGCGCCAGCCTGGGTCCCCACCGAATCATGAGCTAGGGGAAGAGATGGCCAAGGGAAGCCAGCCCCAAGGGGCGGGCAAGGCGGCAGCCAACTGGGAGGACCGTCCACACTGGGCCCCGAGGAGGGTCTGCGGTCACATGCCCACTGGCCCGGCCCCGGCCACCTGGCCTCACGCCCTCCGGGCCTGCCATCTGCCCCGGGGCCCTTTCGCCTGAGTGAGGACTGCTTCCGTGACGGGGCAGAACTGCCTGTTGGTGAAGGAGAGAAGAGAAGAGAACAGGCCTGAGGGGGCCGTGGGGGGCACTGCCAGGGCGGGAACCGGGTGGCCCGGGAGTTCTCAGGTTGTCCTGTGTTTCTCTCGGTTCAGCAGTGGCGGGCTTCCCGCAGGAGGCAAAGCACCGCGGCGGCCGCTCACTCGCGGTCAAATCCTGCCATCCAGCTGCCAATCCTTTCCCTCGCCGCTTCTTCCCAGCAGGGTTAGGAATCAGGTCTGGCCGGGTGCGGGGATGTCTCCGCGTAACTCCTGAGCCGTCATCCTCCTCCTCATGGGCGTCTGCGGCGCCTCCCTCCCACGACAGCCACCGGCTGGCCAGGGCGGCAGGCCTCACACGCGCCTGCGACAGCCCCCACGGCCCATCAGCTCTCCCCAGCCCGGAGCACCCACGTCCACGTCCTCCAGCCGAACGGCCGGCGCCCACCCTCCGGAGCTCGCACACCTTTGAGGCCTTTCTCAGGGCACTGCCACTGGGTGGTGCCGCCGGGGGACCCGCACAGCTCCCCTAAAGACCTGTGGCTTCGTGCTGACGTCAGACCCGGGGACTGGGCGCCGGGTGGAGGTGGAGAGGATGGTGGCGCAGAGCAGGCTCGCTCACGGTGAGGCAGCTCCGTGCTCAGCGAGGCCCTGGAGCCACAGCTGCGCCTAAGATTCACACATGGCCCGTCTGCCCATCCCCCCTTAAGCCAAATAAACCAGGAGGAGGTTTCCTGTGATGGGCGAACACTCAGAGCCTCGGTTCCAGACGCAGGGGCGTTTTGGGGAGACACGCCCAGGCCGGCACCGCAGGCCAGTCAGTCACCCTGCAGCGGGCGCCACCTCCTCCTCCTCCTCGGGCTCAGGTCTGCGGCTCCCCGGTGCTGGGGCAGCGAGAGGCCTCCCCCCCCGCCCACCCGAGCAGCTGCTCCCACCGTGGGCGTTGGGCAAGATGCCGTCAGCTCCCTTTGGCCCCGGCTCTCTTCCTTCTCCGACTCGGAGTGCCTTTCTCCATTTTTAGAGGTGACATTTAAAATGCAAAACAGAGACATATTTTATATTTCCAAGTTCACACATGTGCGAGTTCCTCCTGGAAGCATCCACTTTGCAATCGTCCCACGAGCAAACCCTCACGATTGTCATGTGTGGTCGGCAGCGCTGGGCTGGCGTCTCGGGTGCCTCCCCCAGGCCGCGGCCCCAGCGGGCCCTGTGGAGCAGCGAGCCTGGGTGGGGCCTGGACCTCCCCGCTGAAGGGCTGGGAGCCCTGGGGTGGGGGTGGGAGCCCACCCTTGGGAGCCCACCCTCCGGCCCCACGGAGGGCCTGGCGGTACGTTCGTCTGCATTCCCGTGTCTTGTGGCGTAAATTCCTTGTACGTAATATTATTTTACTTGCGCTTTTTTGTGTGTTCTGCAAATCAAATCAATCAGGACGTTACGAACAACAGGAAGGAGCGGTCAGTTGGGTTGTGTGTCACTTGTCTGAGCAAAACGTCACCCTGTAGCTAGGGCCCGGGCCAGCCGGGGGGCGCAGGCCATGGGTGCGCGCCGTCCGGTGTGGCGAGGCGTCTGAGGGCCAGTCGTGGCGGCAGGGGTGCACGGACGTCCTTCCTCACAGCCCAGTCTGTGCCGACCAAGACTGATTTCATTAGAGCCTGGTGTCCCTGGTTGCTTTTTTAATGATAATTGCATCTTATTGATCTGTCAACCTTTCATCAAAGTGTTCCCCGGGGAAAAGCAGAGGAGAAAGATCAGTAATGTATTCGTTCCGAGCGCAGATCACCCTAATTGGACGTTGCACTTACATGCTTGCTGTGGTTTCCTTTTAGGGGGGCTGGCCAGCTGCTGGGAGCTGGGGCAGACCCCTGAACAGTGCCTCTGGAACCTTCCTGCTGGGCCTGGCCCCACTTGCCTAAAGCTGGTCACATTGAGGGGACGTGTCGTGGGTGACACTCCCCAACTGCGAGCGGAGGGTGGTTTCATGAGCATCGAGAAGAGTAGAAACTGGGCGGGGCTAAAAGCAGCCAATGGGAAGCCCTCACAGGGGTTCTCTCATGTTTGCAGCAGGCAGGACGGCCTTTTGGACAAGGATGGAGGCGCTGGCCCGAGGGCGGCAGAGGCCCTGGGCTCGGCCTGGCGGGCGGGTGTGGGGTGGACGCACAGGTGGACGGACTGTGGTCGACTCAGGGCTGGAGCATCCCGGGCGGTGCCGGCCCAGGGCCTAAGCGGCTCAGATGACCTGCGGTTCCCTCAGTTGGCCTCCCGGATGCCCTGCCTGGCTTTGACCCCGGTCTCTTCGGGGGTCTTAAGTCCCTTTTTGAATGGGGGGCACTTCTGTGGGGAAAAGGGTGTCGGGAGCCTGCTGTGTGTCTTCACTCCAAGCCTGGCTGGGCAGGAGCTGGCCTCTGCCCTGTCCTGGCTTCGGGGCCCTGACCCCGAGCTCAGCCCCAAAGTCACAGCACTCGGGGGCTCTGCTGGGGTCCAAACGGGAGCCCAGCCCTGCTGCTGTGGCGCCTCCTGAGCCAGGTCCACCCTGGATGGACCGAGTGGCCTTTGTGCCATTGGGGCCGGCAGGTCGGGGGCGGGAGCTCGCCCTCAGCACGGCCTGGCGTGACCGTGACCAGAGGTGAGAGCAGGTGGCCGCACTGCCCATGGCAGGCCTCTCCCTGCAGCTCCGCCCCGGCCCGCAGCGCAGGGGCTGGGACACTGACCCAGCTCCGGAAGGAGGCAGAGAAAGTGCCGGGGCCCAGACAGTCTTTCGTCAGAGGAGGGGTGATCCCCCAGGGCCACGGAGGAACGTGTGCCTGGAGCCTGCCTGCATTTCAACCCCGACCACGGTGGGCAGGGACAGGCCGGTCCACGGCCACCCTGGTTCCTAACCGCCGGGATGAAGATGGGGCGGTGGTGGCCGGGGACTCAGGTGCCAGACCCAGGCCTCCTCGGGGCTGCGCCTGGCGGTCCAGACCTCGTCAGAACGCCAGGCAGATGACAGCACATCCTGAAAGGAGGTGCGGGCCCGGGGAGCCTGCCCGGGGAGGCTTGGAGGTTGGCACAGCTGGGCTTCAGTGGGCAGCTGTGGGACGTGGGGTCCAGGAGGCAGCTTGCGGACCGCAGGGGTCAGCAGGGCGGTGGCCAGGGGCAGGCAGGGGCGGGCCCCCCGCCGGCTGGGCCCTCCGGCTTCCCTCCAATGCCCAGCGGACTCAGACGCGCACAGGGAAGGGCTCGCACCCGCATGTCCCACAGGGAGGGCCGGGCATTCTCCCTTTTGCTCAGGAGCTCTCTCCAGGGCCACTGCTGTTTGTTAGGACAGTGCCCAGCGAAGTGTTGCGATCCCATCTCTGTGGGCACGGCTGAGCGGGCGACGCTCGGGTGGGCTGGGGCCTGGGCGCCGCATGCAGACGACGTGTCCCGGAACCCGAGACGAGTGTGGGGGAGGGCCGGTGGGCAGCGGTCCCCACGGTGGCCCTGGAGCTCCTGCCAGGTCACCTCTCCTCCACCAGCCACGGGCTCCATCCTGCCCGTGGGACCCCCATCCGAGGAGGGAGAGCTTGGAATTCTGCTGCGGGGAGGCCACAGCCACCCTCACCCTCACTCCTCTCCCACGGGCAACAAGTGCGCGGTGGGGAGTTGGCGGGGGGGGGGGGGGGCCGGGCGGGCTGCCGGCCTCTGCGAGGAGCGGCCTGTGCCCGGAACACGCAGCCTCTCGGCCGCCAGAAAGGCGAGGGCTTGGCGTCCTTCCAGCCCCTGAAGCGTGGGGCGGCCTGTGAGTGACGCTGGGCTCTGGCAGAAAGCGTCGCCCTCGTTTGGACATTTCCAACCAAGAGAAGATGAACGAGCGACTCAGACCCAGCGCTCCTTACGAAGCGGACCACCAGGGCTGGCTGGGACCCACCGTCAGGGTCCGTGGCCGCTGCCGGCCACACTGTCCTCCGGCCATCAGCATTCCCCGCACGCGCTCGGCCGGCTGCCCCTCACACACACAATGCGTTATTCACTGGGCCCTCAACCTTCCGGAGTCCGAGCCGGCAGCCCCACAGCCAGCCACACACGAGTCCGCGGGGCCAGCCCCTCACAGGCCGCTCACGGCAGCCGGCCCCCCTTTGCTGGTGAGAGAAACACCCCCGTGTTTGCCGTACGTGCCGCTGAAGCCCACCCACATCCGCCTGGGGTCCTGCCAACTTTCTGCAGGGAAGGAGTGGGCAGGGCTGCAGCAGGAGGGGCCCGGGCCCGGGGCCAGGAAGGTGCTTCCAGGCCTTGGATCCGAAGGGGATGGGGGCATGGGGGCGGACGTCTCCTCCGCTGGCGGCGACGTGATTCAACGTTGCGGCACACCATCCACTAATTAGCATGGTCCTCGCCGAGCAGCCGGGCCGGCGGCAGGAGACAAGGGGCCGCCACACCCCCCAGGACCCCTGGGGACAGGACCGGCCTGTGCCCCGCTGCCTGCTGGCTGACCGCCTGACCACTCACTGGCCCAGCCAGGCCTCCGTGCTCAGGGTGCCGCCCTCGGCGTGGCCCCGGCCCGGCCCGGCCCGGCCCCTGCGAGTGTGGACTCACCATGAGCACTCAAAGTTGCTGAAGGGCGGGCGCCGTGGAGGCAGATGGCGTCGCCGCTGACCCACTATGTTGCGCCTTTCTCCCTGCCAGCCTCCATGGCCGTCCAGAAGGTCAAGGTCCCAAGCAGCGGCCACAGGGTCGAGCCCCAGGCCACGGGCCTCAGGATGACTCTGGTGGGGCGGGTGAGAGTGGGCCCACCTGCAGAGACAGGGCCTGGTCAGGGCAGGGGAGGGTGTTCCTGCCCCCCCTCGTCCCCCACGGCAGGGACCCACACCTCCCGCAGTCGCCGCATCTCGGCCGCTCTCAGCCCAGCCGGCCTATGGACTCTCTGACTTGGGACTCCATCTGTGAGGGGCACTCGGAGGCTGCGGGGGGCGTCCTGGGCAGGGGAGACTCGGGGGCCTGGGCCGAGGGCACGACAGCCGGACTGCCCTCCGGGGAGCACTTCCTCTTCCACATTTGAAAATCAGCCTCTGCTCGGCACCCAGCCCAGGACCCTGAACTCGCAGACTGTGTGACTGCCTGTCCGCTAAGTCAAGAGAATCCATAAACCTTGAATTAATCTCCAAGAGAACACCTGGCCCTGGGCAGAGGACACGGCGGGTGCAGGGGCTGGCGGCCCCCCACCCCCACAGACCCAGATTTCGGCTGTGGCCCTGCGCCCTCAGCTTCACCCAAAGTTACTCGGAACCTGTATTTCCAAGAGCAGGAACCGCCTCACCGGGTTGGCACCGATGCGGGAGCAAGAACCTCGCCTGCCCCCACCTCCTGCCGCTTCCCCGCTGGGGCCCACCCGCCGCTCAGACCCCGAGAGAGGAAGCCCGACTTCTCACCTATTTTGGCGAAAACAGCTGGAGCGGCAGCGGCGCTGTGCCTGTTGCCCGGGAGCCGTGGCGAGCTCGCCGTGCCGGGGAGCAGGTCTCCATTCCCGGGGGCCGTGCGCCCGGCTCGCGCGCGATCAACAGATTGCAGGGCTGAAGCCGGGAGATGTGAGTCAGAGCCAGGACGGGCAGACATGCAGCGAGATTCTCAGCACGCAGCTTCCAGAACGCGGGCGAGGAATGCCAGCCGCCGCTGCGCCTGCTTCCGCGGGCGACAGCCAGGGACGAGGACCGGCGGGAAGCAGGAGCCGTAACCATGGGGATGGGGGAGGTGGATGGCGGCGCTGTGGCCGGCTCCCTGCCGCAGGCTGGGAGTGGTTCTTCCCGAGCCCATCACAGGCTGCAGAGCCGATTTAAAGAGACAACCGGCCAGGCTCTGCCTCGCTCCCAGCGGCCGCGCAGCTCACGTGAAAAGGGCCCCCTGCAAGGAGGCAGGAGGACCGGCGGGTGTGTCTTCCGAGCGTGGCGCGGGGTGTGCAGGGCCCCCAAACAGAAATGTGGGCAGGGACCCGCTCTGAGAGGGGTTTTCACAGTCCTTGTGGTAAAGCATCACGAACCCAAACATGTGCAAACAGAGACAAACCCACCAGGAGCCCGTCCCTGCGTGAGTCAGCAGGGTGGCCCTGCAGGCGCCAGGTGGTGCTGGGCAGAGAAGGCCTGCAGCCCCCGCCCCAGCCAGGTCCCAGACCCAGCAGGCCGGAGGGGGCAGGGCAGGCAGGTGGCTCCCGGGGATCTGGGCTCGGCTCATGGGAACCTGGTGGGGGGAGCCCGTCCCTCTTCCCTTTGGTCTCCTAGGCTGTGGCTCTGCTCGGCAGTCCCCAGGTCCCTGTGGCCCCGGATTTGGAGGGGCCCTATTTTAAGGGTGTCATTACCGGTTAAGTCATGAGAGGCCCCCAGGCCTCCTTGGCAGGCTCTGCCTGGAGGGTGAGGGGTGTGGACCCCGGGAGGAAGTTGCTTCCAGGTGCCAGGCAGTGGGCATCAGAGTGGGGGCCAGAGCCCCACCTGCCTCCTGGGCTTGCTTGCCAGACCTGTGGGCTGCAGTGGGCTCCTGGGGGCCCAGGGCCATCGGACAAGAGGGGCAGGGAGGGAGGTGGGAGACTCGTCCTGAACCAGGGTTTTTGCCTGGACTCCCCCAAGGCTGGGGTGAGCCCCGCAGTGCATCAGACTGATGGGGCGCAGGGTGACGGGGTCACAGGGTCGAGGTGGAGTTGGGTCACCCCCTCCATGCCTGCAGGTCTCCTAGCCCAGAGATGCAGGGAGACAGGGTGAAGAGCCCCCCCCAGGGGCCTCGGCTTCCCAGGATGGTGGCAGGGGCTGGGGGAGGGGAGGTATGTGGGGCCAGGGCCGTCACCCGCTGTCCCCTCTGCTCAGCATGGGCCCTCGGGCGCTGTCTCCGAGCCCCTCCCAGGAGTTGGTGACTTGTCCTGGCCTCGGAGCTGGGGGCCGAAACCACACCCAGGCGTCTGGAGGTCCATCCTACCCAGTGCGCCCGAGTGCAGAGGCTGAGTTCCGGACCCCCTCGGGCCCCGGTGGGGGGCATAGAGGGCCTGGGGAGCTTGGGGAGCCTTCTGGGGTCTGATGGGACACGGGGGGGCCCTACAGGCAGACAGGCCTGGCTGGCTGCTCACATCCTGACCCTGCAGTGCGTGGGCTGGACCCAGGGGAGGCCGGCACCCTGGATTCCAGGGGCAACCTGGGTGAAAGTGGGGGTGTCCCTCGGGAAGGGCTGGCTGTGCTGCGGCCTGTCGAGGACCCTCTATCTGAGGAACCGTGTGTGTGGCCTTGGGCTCTGGGAGGGACTGGCAGGCCGGCCAGCAGCCCTGCCCCTTGCAGCTGTCCCGCCGGCCCCGCCTGTCTCTTGGCTCCCGGGGCCCCAGGCCTGGGAGCTGCCACGGAACCAGGTCTGCTCCAACCCTGGTCTCTGGGCTGGCGTGGGGACCAGGCGCTTCATCTTCTTGCACAACCTCAGGGAGCAGCTGGGGCTCTGTACTCAGCAGAGGGCAGTGCCCCTGTGGTGTGGGGAAACTGAGGCACACAGCTGTCGGCCACCTTGCTGGCTGCCTGGTTAGAGCGTCAAAGGCCACCTTGCCCTTTGCTGCTGCCCTGTGAAGCCCACCTGGTCCTGTCAGTGCGCACGGTGCGGGGACAGCAGGTGCAGGTGCAGGGCGCCAGGGGCCTCAGATCTTTGTCCAGCTCGGAGAACTCAGAGGGACCCCATTTGGTGTGACAAGTCTGGGAAGTCACGGGTCCCGTGCTTTGTGATGGGAACACACCCTTGGCCAGGTGCCCCGGCCCCGGCGCCGCTGTGGAAATCGTGGGTGCATGGCCCCTGAGCCTGCGCTCCGCTCAGCCCTGCGCTCCCCAGCTCACGAAGGAAGCCTCTGCTTTCTTGAGCTTGGAGTCGGCCGCAGGGGCACCAGCATCCTCCCCGCCCTTCTGATGCACAGACTCCTCTTCGAAGGGAAGGTGCGCGGGACACTGGCCGCCGATGGCCCGTGTGTGACAAGCCTGCAGTGGGACCCGAAGGAAAGACTCGCTTCATCCCAGGAAAGCGGTGCCTGCTGCCGCCCTCGGCCCCTTGGTCCCTCCTGGGGCCCTGGGTCTCTGCTTCCCCTCAGGAAAGCTGGCTATGGGGCGGGTCCCGCGTCCAGGACTCCCTGCTGAGGCCTCCATGCTGCGGCACGGTGCCCGGCGACCTTCAGGGGCTCAGCACCTGGAACGCCGCTCGGTGGCCGACGCTCGTCTCTCTGTAGGATGAGGTAGGATGCCGGCCTCTCGGTGGATGGAACCAAAGGTCAGACCCCAGTCTGGGGGAGCTCAGCGCTGTGGCGGAGCTGTCCGCTGGCTCCGGGAAGCTGGGGGGCCCTCTCTCCTGCCTCCCGGGAGGCGCGTGCGCGCAAGGAGCTCGCCGAAAACGCACGGTCTCTGGAACCAGAACGACCTCCGCTGGGCTGTGGATGGCTCGGGCCGGACTGGCCTCTTCTCTGACCGTTTCAGAGAGCTCTGGAGTGGCCGCACTTGCAGCCCCCGCGTGGGAAGCTGAGCACCTGGGCGCTGGAGGGCCCTGTGACGCTGGGGGTGGCCTTCCCGCCCCTGCGCAGCCTGGCCCGGAGGGCAGGGGACGCGCGGCGCCGGCCTCCGCATTTGCTCGGCTCCAGGGCTCACGGAGTGGAACTGAAGCTGGGTCTCCAGTTGCCGTGGCAACCGGCCCTGCGCCTCTCTCCTTCCCTCCCCACCCGCCCCGCGGTGTCAGCTCGAATTTGTGCAGGCCGTTTCTAGCAAAGATTTGTGCCAACGAATTCACTCAGCCCCGAGGTGAAAGCCTCGTTTGGAACCAAATAACGAGATTAACAAACTCAGAATGTTCCGAGGAGGCCCTTCCGCTGGTAAAAGTGCTCCTTTGGCCCCAGGAGAAGCCGGGCTGCGGTCCAAGGTCACGGGGAGGTCATGGGGGTGTTTCGTGCAGCTTCTCACTGACCATTGGCAACAAACAGACAGCGTTAGGGCGCTCTGAGCCCGTGCAGAAGGAGGGTCTCAGGTGGGCCTCATCCGAAGGGCTGTGCCCGGGGCCTGTGCGCACGCCCAGGCTCAGGGCTGGGGGCGTGGGCCCTATGGGTCAGGGCTGCGCGGACTGCGGGGTCGACTGGGCACGGACGGAGCAGTCACTGCTCGGTGAGTGGAGCCCCAGGGACCCATCTCTGTCTCTGAGTGGCCAGCGCTCACCCCAGACCTCCACCCTCCCGGACGCCTGGAGGCCTGGCCCCCTCTGCGACTTTCAGCGCCCATCAGAAGGGCCACTGTGAGGAGACACTTGAAAGGAGAGGACCAGAGGGGACGCGCAAGACACCCTGAATGCTGCGCATGTCCCCACTTTGTTCTTCCTGGCTTTTCCCAAGTGCTTGCTCCACTTCTGTTCCCTTTCTCCCACAAACCACATTATCTCTTCGCCTTGTTGGTCCTCAGAACCGCCTGGACCCCAGGCCCGCGGCCCTCCATCCCACAGGGGAGGTGCTGAGGGAGGGAGGGTCAGGGGCTGGGGAGGGGCAGTGAGTGACCAGGCAGGGCCGGTGATGGGCGATGGGTGTGCAAGGGGCTCATCCCATGGGGTGGGGGCAGGGATCTTGGGCCGCCTGCCCCCTTGCCGGGCCTCCTCAGAGAAGGGCCCTGAAAGGTGTGGGATGGGCTGGGACCCCGTGTCCACAGCCCAAGGGTGGGGCTGCAGGGCGGTGTCCAGGCCTGATAAGCAGGGGCCACCAGAGGCCAGCTGTCGGGAGCTGTCCTTGGTGCTGCCCACCCACCCCCACTGGACACACCCTCTGCCCAGCTGGGGCCTCTGGTGCAGCCATCGGACCCCGTCTGACCCCGTGGGACCCACGTGGCCCTGCCTGGGCGGGCTGGTTGGTTGGAACAGTGGGGCTTGGGCTGACCTCGCCACTTCCGCTGTCCTTGCTGCTGCCTGTAAGCAGCCTCTTGCCTGGTCACCGCCAAGGCTCCTGGCATTAGGGCCAAAGTCACATGACCGAAGGAGCGGTGGTCCGAAGCAAGGGGCCGCACCTGGCAGAGCCCAGCCCACCTGGTGAGGCGCTTCCTCCCCTTTCCGAACGCCCGTAGGCCGGAAACACGGCTACCTCAGAGCTCCAATCGCACCCCCGTGAGCCTGGCTCTGAGCTGCTGCAGTGGCCGAGGTTTGGGACACTGCGAACCTCTGACACCGGGCGGGGGGTGCGGGGGGTGAGGCTGGGGTGGCTCCCACATCAGCCGGCACCCAGCCCACACTCATAGCAAGGAGCCAGTAGATGCTTGTGCAAGCCCTTCACTAGTACACAAGAGTGTGAGTGAGAGTGACGGCAGGCAGTAGTGCTTGTGCCCACATGCGTGCACACATGTGTGCATTTATGTACACACAGGCAGGTACATGTGCACACACAAGTATGTATATGTGTGGTCATGCAGCCATGTTCACTCATGATTAGGTGTGTGCATACATGCACATTTGTGCAACTGTGCGCACATAGGCATACATGAGCACACACATGTGCACACACATGTACACACGGCCAAACACTTGTGGGCAAGTACGTGTCTGTGTGCATGGCACATGCCCGGGCACACAGGTGTACATGTGTTATGCATGCACACATATGTGGGCCCACACATTCATTTCATGCACCCGCACACACGTATGCACACATGCACATGCATGCACATGTTTGCCTACGTGCACACACACACTCATGGTTGTGTGTGCATGTGTGTGTGCACCTGGTACCTGAGACCACCTGAGAGGACAGGCAGGTGAGTGGGTGCTGAGCCTGGGAAGGAGGGTGGGGTTTGGTCGCTAGCTTTCCATGTCTCAATTTGAGACCTCACCTCTGCGACTATGGAATGTTTTCCCGTAAAGAGAAACCCCAACAACGTCAGTTTAAACAACATGAAAGGTTTATCATTGTGACGTTAGGTTTTTTGATCGGTGGTGGTTATTTGGCTTGTGGCACTATTAGCCCACATTGAATTTAAGGGCAGGACAAATTACCAAAAATAATTGCAAACCAAAAAAAAAAAAAAAAAATCAAGAGACAAGGAAAAAGCAAAACATTTTGAAAAACAGAAACCAAAAGAGAAAACGTTTTGAATTCTGAGAAAGGATCATAACCTGTAACCATTTTCCAAGCGCCCCTTTACCCAGACTCGGCCCCACAATGGGAGTGCGTGGGCGTCCCTGGGTCCCCGGCGTCGGGGGCTGGGCATGGGAGGAGGGCGTCCTGGTTGGGGACTCGGTGACAACAAGCTGCCCTCAGGGTCGTCTGTGACGAGCGTGTGAACAGCCTGCAAGGACAGTGCCGAGTGGACAGCGGCAGGGCCGGGCACGGTCCCAGGAGGCCTCTCCGAGGACACAGCACAGACACCCGGACCCGAGAACCAGGTGTCCCCACGGCCGTGACGACTCTGGGAGAAGGGCGGCGGGCTTCACAGGAAACTTCCGGTCCTTTCCTCCCCAGGGGGCACTGAGCTACTCCCCAAGTGGCCGAGAGCCAAGAGCCTCTTCAACTGCACCACTCGGTTTGCAAACTCCAAGTATTCGACCAGCGCGCCCACATGGTCCACCGTTTCCTCCACGGAGTGGGTGTGGGTTGGCAGGGCGAGGAAGCCACGGAGCACGCAGCACCCCTGCACCTCTCGCTCGGGGCCCATGTCTGCGGCTGGAGGACCCTGCCTCCCCACCCCGGGGGCCCTCAGCACCTCAGCTGATGCCTAGCTTGTCACCTGTGTCCCCAGACATGCCCACGACTTCCTAAGCTGCCTCTGGTGCTGAGCTGACACTTTCTCTAGGGGACATTGAGGTCAGACCCAGCCAGTAATGACCCCTTGCCCTTTGACCCCCCAGACAGGGCCTGAAGATCCCGTCTGTGCCTCCTCCCCCTCCCTCCCTCCCTCCTCCCCCTCCTCTGTCCCCCTCCCACACTCACGGGGGCTTCCCTGCGCTTAACAATCGGCCTCAACATGCTCCAGCTCCAGAAACCCCCAGGGTGTCCCGAGGGGCTCACACGCCGTCCCCAGCCCACCCTCCTCAGAGCTGCCCTGGCAACCAGGCTGCTGCCCGCTCCGCTCAGCCCACCTTCTCCCAGGCAGCGGGGGTCCACACCACAGTCCTGGTGGGATGCACACTGCACTCTGCTCGTGAGGGAGCCCCCCGAACGTGTGGGGCATGGGGGGGGCGCAGGGTCTTTGTGCTGTAGAGCCCCCGGGTACCTGGCAGCACCGTCCCCGCTCGGCCCGGCCGGATCTGGGATGCAGGCTGTGGGGACAGAGGGAGAGGGGGAGGGTTCGGCTGGAAGCCATCTGCTGAGACACCGGGACTGTCCGGTCCACCCCCGCCCCCTCACACATGCTGGGCAGAGCCGCTGGCCCAGCAGTCTGCAGCTGGACCGTGTGCCAGAGGGTGTGACTCAGGTGGACGTGACGCTGTTCACCGCACCAGTTCCCGGCCCGGAAAAGTCAGGGGTACAGGCGCCTGCTTCTGGCCGGCTGCCCGCTGCCTGCGGGCCAGCAAGTCCCCGTCCTGAGAGCAGGACGGGTGCCCCAGGGGCTCCGTCCGGGAAGCTGCTGGCTGACTTCGAAGACTGAAGAGCTCCAGGCAGACGCTCTGAAATCGGAAGCGAAACCGAAAAGCTTGGTGCGTGGGTTCTGTAAATGAGGTCCTGGCAGCACCGCCCCTCTCAGCGAGGTAAATAAACCCTCGTGAGTGTGACCCTTTGCATCGAAGCCCATGGTGAGGCTCCCCTGCCCCCTACGCCCTTGGCCGTCGGCGTCACCGACGTGGGCTCCTGGCTGCTGTTCACAGGCCCTGGGGCTGCCCTGGGCTTGGCTGCCAGCTCCTGGGGTTCTGCTCACCCCGGATGATGCCCAGCCCGTGCGGGCCCCTGTCCCCAAACCGACTCACCGAGGCCAGCTTCCCTCCAGCAAGGAGGCTCACGTGTGTCCTCCGTCACTGGTTCACTGGATGTGACAATGCCCATCAGCAAGGAACACCCTGTGATCCCTCACTCCATTACTCACCGAGGACTCGTCCCAGCCTCCCGCGGAAAGGGCCCGTCAGCAGGTCCCAAACTTGTCCCTCCTGAGCCCTGACCCACCTCACCTGGACAACCTCACCTCTGGCAGGTGTCCGCTCAGAGGAAACTGGCCCAGGTGCCTCTGCGGCAGGAACTCATCTGGGCTGGGAAACTGGGGAGGACCCCAGACCCTGGGGGCACGCCACTTCTCAGGACGGTGGTCCGGTGGGCTCTCCCCTAGGCCAGCCCCTCGGGCCCCCCTCTCTCACTGGGCCTCAGCAGAGCGCCGAGCTCCTGGGCAAGCCCCTCCAGGGGCTGGTTTGGATTCTGGCACCAGCCCAGTTTCCACTGACCCACAGGTTCCCCCTTCGCTGGAACTGCCACCCCCGCCTCTCAGGCCCCTCAAATGCTGAGGGGCCTTGAGGTCAGGCCCTGCTCCGTTCGTACGGCAGTTTGCACAGCACTCCTGACCTGTGGCTACCAGTGTGGAGCCCGGGCCAGGCCGGGGCTCACTCACAGGGAGCAGCAGGACGAGAGGAGGGGGAGGAGAGAGAGGGGGCCCCCCGGCTGGGCTGGGAGGGCCCCAGGGAGGAAGCCGAGGGGCCGGCTTGGGCTCTGGGGGAGCTGACCTTGCTGCCCTTCGCTGAGTGGCCCCCAGCAGGCACGGTCCCCCCACCGTCCCTGCTGACCCCAGCCGTCCTTGTGGCTGTCAGTTCCCATGTTCTTGGTGACGGGATCTCACCGTGATTTGTCTGCTTAGCGGTGATGGATGCCACCCAAACACACATCTGGATTTCACTGTCAGTGGTTTCCATGGTGACAGACTCACCCCAGCAGGCAGCTCCCCCTCGTCAGAGGGCTGAGCCTCCTTGAGAGACTGGGTGGGGGGGAGTCTCTTCTTGGGCCTCAAGTGCACGGCATGAACGGGGGCGCCGTGTTCTCCAAAACCGCTCCGAGGGCCAGTGCCATCCTCATGCCTGAAGGCAGCCGAGGCTCGTCCCACACCTTCTGGGACTTGCAAAGTGGGGAGGGCGCAGGCCAGCAGGGCTTCCTGGGGGAGGCCTTTTTGAGCCATGCCTTGAAGGACAAGGAGGAGAGACCGTGGCAAACGGGCTGGGGCGGGCAGGGCTGGCATGTCTGCAGCGGGACTCAGGCCAGCTCACCGGACCCTTCAAAGGCCGGTGGTGGGAATGTCCTCAGGTGCCATGGGAGCCACCCCCAGGCTCGGGCAGAGGAGCAGCTGGGAGGGAGTGAGGCCGCAGGGATGCGGGACGGGCGTGGTGAGGTGCAGGGCCCAGGGGGAACCCCTGCAGGTAGGTGCACATCCAGCCGCAGCCTCGGCCTCTGGGAGCCCCAAAGGTGGCTGAGCCCAGCCCAGACGCACCCCAACCACCCGCAGACACTGTCCAGGTGGAGACCCCGAGTCCCACAACACTGGGGTGCTGACCGTTGGCCCTTTCTGGGAGGTGTGCCCCATGGGGTCGGTCGGGCCCTCCCTGTTCCTGGGTGAGTGAGGGCCCAGGCTCCTCTGCTAGTGAGGGTGGGGGGTGGGGATGGGGGTGGGGGTGAGGGCTTCCTGCCTGTGAGCCAGGACGGCCTCATGTCTACTGGCCCTTTAACCAGGACCCTGCAATGGCCAGGACCCACTGCTCTGGGGGGTTTCTGCGTCTTCTGGCGAACACAACGTAACCAAATGCGTTTCTCTCTATTCCTGGCTCAGCAAACTGCTCTGGGCACAGGTGGCAGGCAGCGGGCTAGTCCCTGTTCAGCCCTCCTGGGGCCTCCCTCTGGCCGGCCACATGGCCCCACTTCCAGCTTCGGGTCTCAGGGGTGGAGGGACGGACCCGGGGCAGCGGTGGGAGCCGGAGCTGGAGCGGTCCCGGGCTGGAGCGCAAGAGGCCTCGCCTTCTCAGCGCGGGGACTGGCGGCGTTCCCACCCGAGCCAGCGTGTTCGCGGGTTTGGTTTGACGTGGGTGAGAGGCACTAAGGGCTCGGCGATACTTAAAAACCAGCCGTGCTGGCCGCAGCCGCGGGCCAGGCGGCTCCAGCGGTGGAGGAACCCCGCCCGGCTGCAGAGCAGTGACTGTCACGAGAGTTAATCAAGAGGATGAATCCCCTGAAAACCCGGTGCCTCTGAAAACAGGAAATGGCCCCAGGCTCAGGCCTGCAGGGCCAGCTGGCACCCAGAGGGGCTGCAAGGACAGCTGCCTGAGCATCTCCTCCAGGACCCAGGGTCACAACTGCGGCCACCCTCCTGCCATGGCGGGGACGGTGGTTTCCGGGTGACGGGGAGCAGCCGCGGGGCTCTCATGCTGGCAACCCCTCAGGAGGAAAGTGATGCGGTTCCCATCACAACCTGCATCTCCGTGGAGACGTGACTCAGTTTGCCCTCTGTGATGCGGTCAGAGACCCGAGGACACGCCCGGGGGGCCGAACGCAGGGCAGCCCTCCCCAGGGAGGTGCCAGAGAATGAGGCGTCCTGTGCGCCCAGAAAGGGTGAGCCTGTTCCCCACCATGGCCACGGGGCCACAGGACCCACAGGACCCACAGGACCCACAGCAGGGGCAGTTCAGTGGAGTCTGTGGGGCCTCGCTGCCCCCACTCTCCCAGGGTCCCAGCCACAAAAGGTCCTTGAGGAACCGTGTCAGCCCTCCCCCTGCACTCCAGCCCCACCCCACAGGTGACTGTCCCTACACATTCCAGTTCACCAGCTCCATCCTTCAGGGACTAAGGCCAAATCTAGACAGAATGCCCACATCCATCCATGTCTCACGGCCGCCGGCGGGTGGGGTGCCCTAGCCGGCCTGTGAAGACGGTGCTTAGTCAGTCCTGTGGGGCCGACCGGCACTGAGCGTCCAGAACGAGAGAGGGTCGAGAGCTGGAACCACCCACATGGACCACAGACCCGCCTCGAGGGCCTGCACTCAACAGCCCGCTGCCGAGGTCGCCCCACGACCCTCGTGGGGACTGTGTGTTCTGGGCCAGCCCTCTCGGTCTCAGGGGAGTGGGGCCATGCCGCCCGGTCTGTGGACTCGGACCCGCAGCTGTGACCGGCCACTGCAGACCCCACCAGCCTGGGCTCGCCCAGGAACAACACGGCAGAGCGTCCTTCCTCGTTAGGGCTTCCTGCGCCAATGCCGTTTCTCACCGAGAAATCCGAAAGAGAAAGAAGTCGGTGTTGACCATGTGACACGCACATGGGGCTGTGACCACAGGCCTCCTGTTAGCTGTGGTGCCGCAGGTGGGCAGCGGCCATGTGTCCCAGTGGCCGGAGGCAGAGGTGGGGGCAGGGTGGGTCGCCGCGGGCAGTGGAGTTGCTCGGGGACCCTCATGCTTTCACTGGCTCGGGGGTCCCCACGCAGCCTGGTGTTCGCCGACGACAATTTCAACCAGAGCACGATTGTGTTCAGCTGCTCACGGTGCTCCCGGAGCTGTCTCCCTGGCAGGCGGTCAGCACCCACGGGTCCAGGACCACCGGGCAGGGGGCCAGGCTGCGGCCCCACTGTGCCAGGACAGAGGGTCACGGAGCTGCCCGGGCGCATCTGGGAGCCCCGGGCACCGCTCTCCTGACCACACGGGCTCGGTGGGTCACGCGTCTGCCGGGTGCCTCCTGCCCGGTGAACCCTCGGGACCAGGCCCGGCTGGGGCGCAGGGCGTCTCTCCCCCAGCCTGTCTGGGGCCTCGGCCCAGGGGACTCCAAGGAAGTGGGTGAGGTCTTGGGCGAGAGAGGGGCCCAGCGAGCGGGGCTTCGCTGGTGCCGTCCGTGAGGGTGCGGTGGCGGGCACGGGGCTGACCTCCCAGGGCTGCCCGAGGTCAGGTGGGTGGACGCGCACCCTTCAGGGTTTCCCTCTCTGACATCCCGCTACACGTTTTCTCTCAAGGCCAACGTCACGGTGACATGAACGCTGACGATTTAACTGGGATTCCTGCTCTGAGGGGACACAGCAGCCTCCCCGCGCTCTGGGCTTTGGGTGGCTGGCGTGTGCAGACGCCTCAGGGGAGGAGTGAGGCGAGGTCCACGGTGCAGGGAGGGAGCCACTGAGCTCCAGCTGAAGAGCCCACCCTCGGGGCGACCCTGGGGGGGCTTGACTCCACCCTCTGCCCTCCCGCGCCTCTGCCTCAGGGCCCCTGTCACTGTGGGGACCCCCAGCCCCTGCCCAGGACTCCACAGAACCGGCACACCTGGGACTCAGGATGCCAGGCCACCACCCACCACGTCTTGGGCTCCTCCCCCCGTCCCCCCCCCCCCAGACGGCTCTTGTGGACCAGAGCTTCTTCCGGGGCACTTGGTCTAAGGGTCAATGTGGAAACTGGGGTGACAGTAGCCTCAGCTGAGAGGGGCTCCACCTGGTGCTCCAGGCCCAGGCCCCCCCAGTATCACCGACACCACGGAGCCCTGTCCTGCAGTGGGACCGGCCTGTGGGGGCTGGGGGCCCCACACTCCTGGTCACTGCGACAGGTGGGGACCCCCAGGGCCCCTGTCCCGCCCCCGCAATGGCCTGGGTTCAGTGTTTCTGGCATAATTCACTCGGTCCTGTCTTCACGATTCATTTGGAATTTAATTTGAACCTGAGGAGTTTGAATTTTTCTTGGGTAAAAAAAATGCTCCTTCTTAGTTCAACTTTGGGATTTTACTGCCAACTTTCCCAATTTTAGGGTTGGCTGTACAGATTGAATCCTGCAATGTAACATCTTCTTAAACTAAATATAACTCTAAAGGGAAAGTTTATTATGAAAGATTTTCCTAAAATACTCTGAAACTGCATTTACTTGAGACTAAGTTGATTAAAAATTTATTAGCTTTTATTTGAAACTCGTATTTTATCTCTTAGCTCGGGTGAAAGATTCTCCCTCCTCATCTGCATACATTTTAAACATTAATGTGTTTCTTCAAATAATGTTTTCTTCTACAAAACAAAAATGTTTAGCCTTTTAAAAATGTATGTCCTGCCCTGGTTGGTGTAGCTCAGTGGATTGAACGCAGGCCTCCAACCAAAGGGTTGCGGGATCGATTCCCAGTCAGGGCACATGCCTGGGTTGTGGGCCAGGTCCCCACTAGGGGGCGTGTGAGAGGCAACCACACATGGATGTTTCTGTCTTTCTCCCTCCCTTCCCCCCTCTCTAAAATAAATAAATAAATAAATAAAAATCTTTAAAAAAATTTAAAAAATAAAATGTATGTCCTAACGAACTTTAAAAACCTCCTTCAACCTCAGGGCTTGTTGGAGGGACGTATCATTTTCCTTCTCGGGGAGCTGCTGCCGCGCTGCCCCAGGGATGGCTGGTCTGCGGCTCCCACTCGCGTGCTCGCGTTTGAGTGGAGAAAACACCCCTGGACATGGAGGGCCTGGGCGGGGGTCCCCAGGGCTCGCCCGGCCTCCCTCCCCACCCGGCGCAACCCGCAGCCCGGGGTTCACTGCGGGCCATCCGCTCCGCCTTCACTATGCCGGCTTGCTCTGCCGCGTTATTCTGGAACAGAAAAGGCCGAACCGGTTCTGCGACACCTGATGCTCCTGGTCAAGATCCCAGCTCCGCAGACAACCACCGGGAAAGCAAAAATCTTCCCCAAATCCAGCCGCTCAGCACTGGGACCTCTGCGCGCACGGCTCCAGCCAGAAAGGAAGACGTCGCCTCCGAGAATGGGCACAACCCACACGTGGCGTCTTAACAGGACGCGCACGATCAGCGCTCCTGGAAAACTGCCCAAGGGGAGTCGGTTGAAGGGACCGTCAGGGAGCCGTTCCCCTCCCGCGAGGCGCCGGCTCCACTCCTGACCGCGGCCCCGGGGGCGCCACGACCTCAGTGGCCGAAGGCGCACTTGGCATCCGAGGCTTTGAAAGCTCCGCAGACTGAGGCCGGCTTCGCCGGAGGGTCCCTCCACGGACGCGCTCGGGAGGAGACAAGTGCCGCGCCGGGAGCAGAGCGCGACGCGTGGGCACGGTGCCCGGGCCGGCTGCCCTGCCGACCCGTGGGGACGAGAGGACGCGGCCGGCTGACCAGCCCCCAGGGCCGCACCTCCGGGCAAACCCGGGGTCCAGCGGCGCATCCCTGAGCCCTGGCGCTGTCGCAGGTGAGGCGGCCAGGGGCGGCCAGCGGCGCGGGTGCGGAGAGGAAGGGTCACGTCTGACGCCCCTAGGCCACCTGGAGCCCCCGGCCTCCAGGGGTCAGGATGACAGGGCGCGGCGACCACAGGCCTCCTGCTCCCTGCAGCGCCGCAGGCGCGCGTCCTGGTCCTCCGGCGGGCCTGTCCTTTTCCCTTCGCCGGCCTCCGAGAGCCAGGGCAGGTCAGAGGAGCCGGCCGGGGCCCCTTAATCTCACCCGGGCGTTCGGGACAGCGGCGCCAGGCCGGCCTCCCTCCTCCCTTGCCCGCCCGCTTACAACCGTGAGGTCAGGCCTCCAAGGCCCGCGACAGCTGACCGGCCCGCAGAGCGGCCCTCGGAGGCGGGCGGGGGCCAGCTTCCTGGGAACCGGCCCGTCGCGGCCCGAGGACGTGCCTGCAGCTCTGGGCGCCTACAACCCGCCGGAGAACCGCTGGGCTTTTCATCCGCGCGCCAAAAATAAAACGGCGCGGACTTTGTGCGGCGTGATCCACAAAAGAGAAGGCGCCCTGCGGCGCTTTGCCAGACAGCACGCCCGAGGCTCCTGTGAGAAAGTGCGGATTTTTAACGAGCCCGGGGTTGCAGACACCGGAGGGCTCGCCGCGCTGCCTCGACGCGGCCCCCAAGCTGGGCTCCCAGCTACTTCGTTAACCAGACGCGGAGGCGCCTGGCTGCTGGAATGACAGGTGTCGCCCTCTGGCGGCCTTCTGGAGCATCGCGCGACCTGCCCGCGCGAGAGCCGGGGCTGCGGGCGTGGGGGTGGGGGTGGGGCTGCTCGCGGCGCCCAGCGCTTCCAGACGCCCAAGGACTGGGGTGGGACCGGCGGCTTCCAACCGGTCAACGGCCACAGGCCGGGCTGACCGGGGGCGGCAGGAGGCTCGCGGTTTCTGCAGCAAGGCGGGGAGGTGGAAAAGCAGGGCCCGAGGCGCCCGCCGCTGGTCCGGGTCTCTGACGCCGCGTGTGCACGCCGCCCGCGCGGGCCTGGAGAAAGGGGGGCGTCCCTCGCCTCTGCCCCCCGTGCCCCTCAGGGCGCGGGCCTCTGCTCTCCGGACGCGGGGATCTTCGGCGCGGGCCCACGGCCAGGGGTTTGCAGCCGGTGGTCAGAGGCAGGGGGAGGCTGGTGTCTCAATTTCCAGGGCGTGCCTGTGGCCGCGGGAACAGGCCTCGTGGGCTCGGGCGGTGGCCCGGCTCCGTGTTTTCTCGGAAGAAATGAGGCAAACCAGGTCTGCTGGCTCCTCTGCACTTTCTAGCGCTTCACTTAGGAAGCTAATTACTCATTGGGGCCCTGGGCTTCCCTGAGGGGTCCTGGGTCACGGGGTGGGGGAGGGGGCTCGCGTGCAGTGGGTCCCCGGGGGCGGGGCCCAGTACGGACCCCTGCCCTGCTCGGAGGGAAAGGCAGCAGCTGGGCGGCTTCCACCTGTCGGATGCTTGTTCAGAAACACATGTTTGTTTTGTTGTTTAAAATTTTTTATTTTTAGAAAGAGGGGAAGGGAAGAAGGGAGGGAGCAATAGAGGGAGAGAAACATCAGTGTGTGGTTGCCTCTCGCGCGCCCCCCACTGGGGACCTGGCCCACAACCGGGGCACGTGCCCTGACTGGGAATCGAGCTGGTGACCCTTCGGTCCACAGGCCAGCAGCACTCAACCACTGAGCCACACCAGCCAGGGCGGGATGACTGCAGCTCACCCCTGGTCGGAACTCCTCTCCGAGGACACCCGGATTCGTTTCCTTCCACGGTCCTCGGTAACCTTCCCCAAACTTCCTGCGGTCAGTGGCAGCGCGCTCGGTGTCCTCGTGCACCAGGAAGTGGGAAGACCCCTCCGGCTTGGAGGGCCTGTCCAACCCAGCCCGGGGGGCACCTCCTGGCCCCCACTCGGCCAGCTGTGGCTCCCTCTCCGGCAGGGGGCGCCCGAGCGCCGCGGTGCAGGGCAGAGAAGCAGGTTCGAGCCCATGGCAAACACAGGTCACACCAGGAGGAGGCGCCCTTTGTGACTGAACTGAAAATAGACCCGCACTCGGCGCGGCCTGAGCACTGCCGGAGACCCGGGCCGCTGGGCAAGAGCTTCGGGACGGCCGCCCCCTGTCCCTCCCGCAGCGGCGGGGGCCTCCCCTGGGGGCCCTCTGGGCGCCAGCCCAGCCCCCCAGGGCCCCAGGGGGAGGAGCCAGATGTCGGGCTCCGGCAGGTGCCTCCTTCGCAGCCTGCACTTGACAAAGAAAAGTGCCCGCAGAGGTTTCTAGGTCACTGAGGGGGCGGTCGGGCTTTTTTAACCGAATCGCCTGAACTTTTTATAGAAGCACACAGGTGGCTTCTTCTCTTCTTGCTCCACGGTTCCTGCCACCCAAGGTTAGGTCTGTCTTCAAAAATCTAAGGACAAGGCTCCATAAAATTCAGCGAATCACACATTTGTACTTTTCCGAGCCGGCGTTCTCTTTGGAGGCTGGCAGGTGGGGTTTCTGTGATCTGCGCGGTGAGCTTTCATCCTGGGAAAGGCACGGGGAGCAGGGCTGGCCTTGAGCGCCGCCGAGCACCCCGCCCGTGCTGCCCCAGGAAAGGCAGCCTGCGGGGCCAGGACCCCCCGGGACCCTTCCCCGACGGGGAGGGGCCGCCGGAGCGGTGTCTGCACGCAGCGCGCCCCAGTGCGCTGGGCGAGATCGGGGTCTAGGGCCCCTCAGGTGGGCGTGTTCTCGGCTGACGGTCAGCAGCGACCTGGGTGGTGACGCGTTTCAGGCCTGGAGCCCCGGGGTCCCGCCTGCCCTCGGGATGTGGGGAGCAGAGCGCGCACGGCCGGAGGCTCCGCTTTCCTGCTGAGCCGCGACTCGGCGCTGCCGCGCGGCTGCCGGACGAGGGCGCCCTCCGCTGGCGGCCCGTGGTGCCTGCACCCGGGGACCGATGGGCCTCGGCAGCCTCACTTGGCCACCTCGTCCGATTTCTGGTGTTTCCCTGTGTAGTATCGGGATTTGTGGTAAGAAATACGAGAGATCCAGCTGGCAGGGGCCACCCCAGAGAAGGTCCACGGCGCGCGTGGGACTCCTGCGTTCTCAGATTTTTGGCCTTCGTCCCCACTCCTGGCCCAGAACTCCTAAAACCCTTGGAATTTCCTAAATGATGAGAGGGATAAGAGTGTCTTTTATGCTAACGAGGCGACTTTGGAAAGCCTCTCAGGATGGGGCTGGTGTCGGGACGCCCCCCGACATGGAGGTTGGAACGTGTAGTTCCCACCCCCAGGCCCCCAGGGAGGGAGGGGGCTGGAGGGTGACTCGGTCACCATGACTAAGGAGTTCATCCCACTCGCTGTGGAACGAGGCCCCCATAAAACCCCGAGGGGACGGGGCTGGCAGAGCTGGTCAGCGCACAGGTCTGGGGGGCGGCGCTCCCGAGAGGACGTGAAGCCCCGCCCCCTCCCCGACCAGGATGTGGGAGCTCCGCCCCTTCCCAGACCCTCTCTTCCACCCGTTCACCTGTGCGTCCTCCTCTGGTGACCCGGTGATCTAGCGAGGCAAACGGCCCTCTGAATTCTGTGATCCGCTCTTAGTCGGACCCGAGGAGGGCGTCATGGGACCACGTGACAACCTGGACTTGTGACCCGAGTCTGAGGTGGGTCAGGGGGGCCGTCTTGGGGGACTGAGCCCTGACCCCGTGGGACCTGATGCTGCATCCAGGTGGAGTTGAGTTGGATGGCAGGACAGGCAGCTGGTGCTGGAGGCTTGATTGTGGCGGGGGACCCCCCCCCAACACACGCGTCGGACCCTTGTGCTGTGTCCCTCTCACTAAAGTCTCGGATGGAGCCCAGGTGGAGACGCAGCTGCTCTGCCTCCTCCGTGCAGGGGGTCCGTGGGGGACGGTGGACCTGTGTCCCTCAAAAGAAAGGCCCACGCCCCAGCCCCCGGCCCCTGTGGGGGCGACTTCATCTGGAAATGAGGTCTCTGCAGATGTGAGTAAGGGTCTCGGGATGAGGTCACCCCAGATTCGGGAGCCCTCGCACCAGTCACAGGGCGGAGATGGGCAGGGACTGGGGCGACGTGGCCACCAGGAGCTGGAAGGAGCCACCCCCCCCCACCCCGGATGCCCTGGAGGGACTTGGACCTGCAGCTGGGACTCCAGCCTCCAGGACCGAGAGAGAGAGAGAGAGAGAGAGAGAGAGAGAGAGAGAGAGAGAGAGAGAGAGAGAGAAGAGCGGAGGCCGCGCCCTGCAGGGGGCTCCCTGGAAGTCCCAGCCCAGCTCCTGCAGGCTGCGCCTCGGGAGGACGAGGACGCCCTGCTGACACGCGGATGGACGGGCGGAGGGAGAGGAAGGACCTGGGAACGAGCCACGGAAGGCATCGGGCTCAGCGGCCGCTCAGGACAGTTGCTGGAGCACAACGGACGTTCACAGAACAAACGTGGAGGCTTCTCCGTGTTTCACTTTCGGTCAGTCTGCATTTGTCAACGTCTTCGCCCAGTTTTCACCCGGGTGGGAGGTTATTTAAGTTTTAATCTCAGTAACTCAGACGAGGGCTGTTACTCTCGTCCCCGTTTTTCCCCTCGGGAAAGACCGGAAGCTCCTTGCCGAAAGAAAAACAAGTCGCGAGCCGAATAAATAAACAGCAAACGACAACTGCTTAATTGTGCACGGTGCGGTGAATGCGTCAGCAGGCGCTAAGGGGCTCCTGGCGTTGCGCGAACGAGGCCACCAGGGGGCGCGCGGGGGTGGGCGGCCGTCTTCCCGACCGCTGGGCGTCGTTGGTTTGAAACGGAGGAGGCAGCGGTTCCTCTCCCGTCCAGGTTCAAAGAAGGGAGACGTGCGCGCCCAGGACGACACCTCCCAGGACGCGGGATCCGCGCTCCGCCCCTGGAAGACGCTGGTCAGTTCAGCTGCAATCTGTTCCGGCTGCTGCTTCCAAGACAGTGGAGGCGCTGGGCGTCCCTCCGGGAGGGGACTCACGTGCAAACTAGGGGTGCATGCAGAGAAGTTTGTTACACACACTCACACACACACGCTCACACCCACGCATGCATGCTGCCACACATGCTCACACAGTATACGCTCACATTCACACCCTCACACCCACGGGATGGAGGAAGGCCTCCCACACCAGCACAGGCCGCCCTCTCCCTGGGACTCCCAGACACAGAAACGCCGACACTCCGCCTGCCTCCTGCACCCTCCGGCCGGGTTCCGGCCCCAGCCTGTGCGAGCAGCTGCGACGCCGACCTCAGTCAGAACAGCCCCAGACTTCCAGGTCGCCTGCTGGCCTTGTGAGTGGTGGCAGCTCCCTCCTGCCGCCACAGCATCTCGACCCCACGTCCCCTGGCCTCTGTCCCCCTGGTCGACTCGGCTTGGTGGCTGCAGACAGATGTCCCAGCTGCTGCCGCTCACAGACCCCGAGGCCTGAGCAAGCCGGTCTGGACTCACACACACCCTTCCTTCCAAAGGACAGCCTGCGGTGCTTCGTGCTCGGGCCCAGGACCTTGGGGCTGCCGTGTGGTTGTGGCTTCAGCTGGGCTGCAGGAGGGTTGCTGTCCTGGCAGCGTGAGGCAGGGGCACATTCTCTTTGAAGGACTCTGGGAGCAAAGTCTGGGAGCCAGGCTGGTGACCCGTCCTGGTTGAGTGTGTGCATGGCCCAGTCCCCAGAGGTCCTGTTCTGCCCCCTCCCTTGCTCACCTGCTCAGCTGCCTCGTCGGGTGGGTGGGGTGTGTGCCCGTCCCCACCAGGACCTTGGCACTGAGGCCCCTGGGCATTGGGCTGACTTAGCCCCAAGGTCAACACCTGCTGCCAAAGGGGGCTTGGCTTTGTTGTGGGCCTGCCCCAGCTGCAGGCTGAGACGAGGGTCCGACTCGAGTTTACTGGGAAGGTGTCTCGGGGAGCACCTTGGGGTGGGGGGATGGGAGATGGGGGGGCGACGCAGGACATGCCTGGAGCTCTGTGCTGTTGGGACCCAGGACAGGTGAGAGCTGAGGGCAGAGTTCTCGCCCTGGCTCCCAGCAGCCCCCTTGAGGGGTGGCGGGGCAGCTTCAGTGCCTGGTGAGGAGAGAGGGGGTTTGAGCTGCCAGGAAGGTCATGGGGGAGCCTCAGGCCCCCAGAAGCAGAGGAGGCCAGACGCTGAGAGTAATCGCAAAATCCAAAACGCTCCCTCCCTCGTGGAAGTGGCTGCTCTCTCTCAGATGGCGGGTGGCCCCCGAGGGGACGCTCAGGCTGGAACCAGTGGGGCTCATTAATGGGGCTCCGTTAATGGGGCATCGAGCCCTGCAGGACCCCAGTCCCAGCCTTTCACAAGCAGAGGGCCACCAGGGTCCCTGCTCTGAGTGGGCCAGCTGTGCAGTGGGACCGAAGGGCCAGGCTGCTGGCCAGACGCACCTGACGTGTTTGGGCGGCGACGCTCTCACGGCCCCAGGGCTGCTCCCCGCTTGCTTTCCCGGTCGGGACCCTCGTGAACGGTAACCGATCGGCACACAGTGGCCACCTCTTCTGGGGTTATGGCCGTCCCTCAGTCTCTGTGGAGACTGGCTCCAGCCCCTGAGGACCCCCAAATCCACAGAGGCCGAAGTCCCTCACATATAGGGTGTCCGCTTTGCATGTGGCCTACGCACACCCTCCCGCCTGCAATGGATCACCTCTAATCCCGTGATGACCCCTAATGCAGCGTGAATAGTTGTTACACTGTGTTGTTTAGGGATCAACTCCGGATTTTTTTTTTTTAATGTATTTTTACTCCTCAGTTGAATTCGTGATCACGGAACCCGCAGATCTGGAGGTAGGTGGCACTGCAGAGCCTCAGCCTGGCCTTTCTCGGTCTCCGGACCCTCATCACCACTGAGGAGACCACCCAGCGCCACTGCACCCTCAGTCTGAGGCTGACTGGCCCCCATGGCCTCCTCATGATGCCCACGCCTGGCATGGCTGCCCCATGGGGTGCCCCACCCCCACCCACCAGCCAGGGCAGCAGCTCCAGAACAGCCCGGGAGTCACAGTATTGCCCCAAGAAAGGACAGGGCCTCTGGGCACCCGTGGGCCTGGTGTGCAGGAGTCTGGAGCCCAGGAGCCCCGGGGGGGGGGTGCCCTGTCCCCACAATGGGGCTCACTGGCACGACTCAGACCCCGCAGGGCCCTGTGGCACCCACCAAAGGCCATGCGCTGCCAGGACATCGGGGAACAGAAGGCGCCCGTCCCTCTGGGACTGTGTGGGGTGCCCCAGGACCGCGAGGACCTTGAGGGCAGGCCAGCGCTCAGCAGAGCGGGGTCCACACTTGGGTACCAGGCCGGCGGGGTCCCGGCCGACAGCCCAGTTTGGTGGCCAACTTGGACCGGCCGACTGTGACAGTTTCTATTTCCAGCCAATTGCTGTGCAGCCCATCAGAGCCGGCTGCTCTCAGGTTTAATAGCCAGCTGCCTGCGGAGTCGGTATTGGGAGACCAACAGGAAGTGCGTTTGCTGGTGGCGGGAGGGCGGGTGGCCTGCTGAACAGGCGGCTAAAAATACCAGCTGGTGCCTCCGGGGGGCAGAGCGGCAAGTTATCAGGAGTCAGTTTCCTCCCCAAATGCACGGATGGACGGTCTCCGCAGACCAGCGTGCCCCTCCGCAGTCAGGGTCCTCCGTGGCAGAGCCCCGCCGGCAAAGGCAGAGGTCTGGGCGCTGAAGTCCCCTAAAGCTGTCCCCCTGGGGCACCACCCCCGAGCACCACCACGCGCCAGGCGGGGTTCCCTACTCAGCAGCGGGTCTGCCGCAGCCCCCCAGACCCGGGTGGGTCCCTGACTTACCACGGACGGACCAACTCAGGCTCCGTGGTTCCTGGCCTGCATCTGCTCAGCGAGGAGTTAAGGGAGCGGGCTCGGACCTGGGGCTTCACCACAGCCTGCACCCGCCCCCACCCGTAGCGACCCGTGGGCCCCATGCCCTGCCCGTGGGATGGAGGGAGTCAGCCTGGCCTCCTGGGGTGGCAGCAAGTTACCAGGCCCCCGACTTTGGCCTTCACTGCGGGCGCCCGCTCTGTTCTGTGCCCTCCAGCCGGCGGGCCCAGCCGGGTCCCAGCGCTGCTGGCCAGGCCTCCCTTCCTCTGGACCTTTGTCCTTCACTTCTCACATCTCACGACGAATTTCTCTTTACACATCTGCTTCTGAGCCATCCCAGGGAGGGTGCGTTGGTGCTGGCTGCAGGCTCTCAAAACCACGTTAGCGTCCTGCAGTTCTTGAGAAAGGTCAGTGAGTGCATCCTCTGAGAGGTCAAGTCTCCCCACACGTCCTCCGCCCGCAGTTCCTGGATCCCACCTTGACGTCCTGCCTGACCACGGCCCCAGGAGCTG
The DNA here is from genome assembly GCA_004027475.1 of Anoura caudifer. Classification (NCBI taxonomy): domain Eukaryota; kingdom Metazoa; phylum Chordata; class Mammalia; order Chiroptera; family Phyllostomidae; genus Anoura; species Anoura caudifer. The sequence goes on from PVKU01006381.1 coordinate 68,137, forward strand.
CTGCTGGGGGTCCACAGCCGGACAGAGGGCAGGTGGGAGGAGCACTGAGCCCCAAACCCCTCATGCAGGTTGTGGTGGACTCTGGACCCCAGGGAGTGTGCACCGGGCTCCTCCGCAGGTGTTTCCAAGTGGCTCCTCCAGGCTGTTCTCCCCGCAAAAGCATGTGACTTCCCTGCCCCCCTTCTCCCCCCAAATCAGTGTCCGTCAAACCTCTGTCTCTTGCCACACGGTCAGATGAAGGGTGCCGGCTGGTGCATCGGGCCCGCGGTTCCCTTATTGGGAGGTTGTCACGCAGAGTACAACTGGCGCCCTCTGTCCCCGTCGCGCTCTGCTAGCGGGGGTCTCCCGCAGGTCTGCGGGGTCGCGGCGGAGGTCAGCCCTCGGTCCCCAGCCAGCCAGAGAGTTTTTAGGGGCTGCCATCAGTCTTTCTTTTATAATCTCTGAGCTTTGTGTCACGTGTACCCATTCCCAGACCAAGAATTTTTATGGTTACCTGGTCTCCTTTTGTTTTCTGTTTAACCTGTTGATTCCTGTACAACTATCCCGGAGTAAGAGTGGGGCCGATGCCAGGTCAGCGCTTCGTTCCCTCACTCGTCGGAGTCGCCGGCTGTCCCCTGCCAAGGCTCTGGGGAACCCGGCCACCTTCGCAGATTTGCAGAAACCACGCGCGCTGGGCGGGCTACGGGGAGCTTCGCTTTCGGACGCGTATGGCTCCGCTGCCGACCCGTAGGGCGGGTCCGCGTCCCCTGTCGCTAGGCAACCGCCGCCGAGCGGGAGAGACAAGCGGCTGGGCTGCGGCGCCATGGACCTGGTCATCACGCAGGAGCTGACCCGCGCCGAGAGCCAGCAGGGTGCGGGGCGCTGGGGCGCCGAGACCGCGCCCGATCCGCGGCGCGTTGGGCTGGGGCGGCTTCGCGCCCCTGGGGCGGGGGGCTTGGCGGGAGCGTCCGGTCGCGGGAGGCGACCCGGCGGTGCGGCCGCCCAAGGGCGCAGCCCTGGGGCCGCTAGCCTGACTCCGGCCCCTGTTGGACCGTCTGCACCGTCCCCCGCTGCTCGGTGCTCACCGGCCGTCTTCACCGGCTGTCCCGACAGATGCCGCCGCCCTAAATAGGGCTTACGAGCTGATCAAGTCCGCTAACCTGGCCAAGTCCGAGTTCGACCCCAGCGAGAGCTTCAGCCCCGACCTGTTCGTTCTGTGCGCGGAGCAGGCCCTGAAGGTCGGGGTCTCGGGGTCCCAGGGCTGGGGCTCTGCCGGAAGCAGCCGGGGGGCTGGGGAGGTGCCCACGAGGGACACTGCGGGGCCCCTGCCGTCCTCCGCGCGTCCCCGGGGCGGGGTGTGTTTACAGCCACCTGGCGGCGTTCTCCCGCAGATGGGGCAGCCGGAGGTGAGCGAGGACTGCATCCAGATGTATTTCAAGGTGAAGGGGCCAGTCACCCAGTTCCTGGGCCGAGCGCACCTGTGCAGGGCCCAGCTGTGTGCCCCCAAGTCCACGGACAACCTGGTGAGAGTGGGGCTCCTGAGCCACCTCCTGCGGCTTTGTCCCACTTCCTGTGGACCCCGGGGCGCCCCCAAGTGTCTCAGTAGTGACCCAAGGACAGGCGTTTGCCCTCCTGGGCTCCCCGCTGAGGCTGCCAACATGGGGCTCAAAATTCCAAAAGTCCGTATTTCATCCTCCTTCCAAAGTTGTGTCTGGCTGCACAAATCTTAGAGTGTTTTTTTTTTTTATCGAGAGTGTTGGTTTCCTCCCTGAGCCCCAGAGTCCGACTTGCATCCTGTTGGACATTTGACTGGTGCCTCCTGGTGTCACGGCCATGGACCCTCCAGCCGCCCCTGAGCCAGAGGGGAGCTTGCAGGGTGGAAGCCAGGGCTGCCTCTCATCCTGCTCCTGCTGGCACGGGGCTGCCGTGCCGGCTCTGCGGGCCTGGTGCTCATGGCGTAAGCAGGAGCCACGACTGCTGGGTCGGTGGCGGCCTGGACTTCCTCGTGCCCACTTCATGTTTCAGGAGGAGTTTGAAAACTGCGTGACTCAGTACATGAAGGCCATCAGCTTCGCCAAAGGAGAGCCCAGGTGGGCTGTGGGTCTGGCCGCCCGGACCGGGCCTGTGGGAGGGGGTTGGGCCGAAGTCCACTGCGTGGTTCTCCGCTCGGACGGTAGGGGTCGTTCTTGCTCCGTGTTTTTAATGCACGTCAGTGTCACGCACGGCCCTCAGGTAGAGCTGGCCCGCAGGGGCTGTCCCCGTAGCTGTACCCTCTGCTCTGACCAGCGGTTTCCGGGACCTGCAGGTGACCTCTGCCAGCTTCCTCCATGGGCCTCTTTCACCGGGCCCCCCAGCCTCTTGGGGGTTCAGCATCTCGGTCTCCTCCCGGTGCTGCCCCCACTGGCCCATCCTTCCCTGGCCTCCACCTGGGCCGAGGCCTCCTGTTTGTGCAGGTGATGGGGCTGGGACTCCAGCACAGTTTTCTGCCCAGTTGACGCTTGCTTCATCAAAATCAAACATTCCCAAAACGGTTAAGCCTGCACACAGCCTCTTTGGACAGGATGCAGCAGTTAAAGGCAATTTCGGTGTAAACCCTGGGTTCGCTCACCCGCCGCCCCACTGTGCCTGGCCCCTGCACCAGGTTTGGGGGTGCATCCCCTGGCCCTCCCTCAGTGGGGACCTGCTAACAGGGAACCATGCTCTGCAGCCATGGAGCAGGGGCTGTGGGTGTGGTCATGGGGGGGGTGCGGGCCTGGTCACTGCTCCACACCGCGGTGTGGGGCTACCTGCACAATGCCTGGTGGGGGGCCAGGAGCCCTGGGCGCTGTCAGGACCCCCTTTAAAAGAGACCTAGCTACAGCCAGGTAGAGGAGGAATGGGCCTCTCAGTGAACCTGCAAAGGGACCAGCAGCCTAGTCTTACTGCCCGTGCCCTGGGCCCTTCCCCTCCCCGGGTGACGGCGTCGATGGGCATCGCCGGTCCGTCTAGGGCCGGCGGAGAAGACCGCCAGGCCCCCAGGCCCCTGCAAGGCAGAGACCGCCCGAGGGGCCTGCAGCTACAGAGTGAATCCACCCCTGGGATTCTGACCTGGCCTCCCTGCAGCCCACAGGCAGAAGCCTGGCTTCCTAGGGGTGCCCTGACCCCCAACACTTCCCATTTCCTGTTTAAAAAAAATTTTTATTGTTATTCTAATACAGTTGTCCCAATTTTTCCCCCTTTGTTCTCCTTGGCCCAGCCCACTCCCGCTCCCACGGTCAGTCCCCACACCGTTGCCCATGCCCACGGGTCATTCATGCATGCTCTTTGACGAGTCCCTTCCCCTTCTTTCCCCCAGTCCCCCCTCCCCTGCCCCTCTGGTCACTGTCAGTCTGTTCCCTGTGTCCCCGCCTCCGCTTCTGCTTTGTGCATTTCCTGTGTGAGCACAGAGCCTGGTCCCGAAGGGCCTGCCCTCCCTGTCCACCTGCCCAAGCCTCCTTCCACACCACCTTCCTGGCAGATTCCTGGTCACTTTTCAGATCTTGGCAGGATTCCACCTCCTCCAGGAAGCCTTTCTCGGTTGCCCCTGCTCTTGCCTCTTCTTGTCTATCCCTTGGGAGCCAAAGGAGGCCTTGCTCTGTGGTCTGTTTTCATGGGGAGCCGGTCACTGTGTGGAGCAGATGAATGAGTGAGGAGATCTCTGGTCTGGCACCGGGAGTCCATGGCCCGGTGACTGTGGCCAGGGCTGAGTGGGAGGCGCGGCACCGTCTGAGCAGGCACCCCGGGAGGCCTGTGCACGCCTGTTCAGGCGGTGTGGGCCCTGCGTCTCAGCGGGGGGCTGCTGCCACCTGATGCGGACGGAGGCCTCCAGGGTGCCTCCCCCGAAGAGGGTGGGGGCCAGGCTGTGCTTCTGGCCTCGTGGCAGACGCCTCCTCCCTGGCGCCGCAGGTATTGCTTCCTGGTCTACAACGCCTCCGTCCTCTACTGGCAAATGGCGAGGCCCTTCCTCAAGCCTGGGTATCACCACCACCTGATCCCCAGCCTCTCTCAAATCGTGAGCGCGTTAAATCAGAGTCAGGACGAGGACAAGGACTGGCAGGCGGAGCTGATGCTGTGAGTGGAGGTGGCCCGCCCGCCCTGGCGCCACCCGGCCCCCCACCCCGCCCCACCCCGTGCCCGCCCCGAGGCGGGTGGTCGCCCGCAGAGCAGGCGCAGCCAGGAGGAGGTTTGGGCGAGTTGTCCGCAGGTAGAACGCGACCGTCTTGAGTGCCCCGTGTGCCCGTGAGCAGCGCCTCCTCGTGTCCCTGCTGGGCCCGCCGTGTGCTGGGGGGTCAGGGGTCTGGAGCAGGGAACCAGGAGAAGTGCAGTGGCCTCCGAGACATTCCAAAAAAAGTGGCGTCGCCCCCCAGGGCTTCCCTCTCTGCTCTCGTGTTGCCCAGGGAGCTTCTGGAGTGCTACCTGCAAGCCGGGAGAAAGGAGGAAGCCGCCGAGTTCTGCGCCACCGCCGCGCCCTTCGTGAAGGCTCACGCGCCGCGCCAGTACCGGCAGGTGTTCGCTGCGATGGTAGGTCGGCCGCCGGCGCGCCGTGGGCACCGGGAGGTGGTTCTGTTCCCCGGCGTTGCTCGGGAAACTGCCCGCCTGCGGAGGGGCTCAACCTGCAGAGCAGAACAAAGCCTTGTCACCGCCCCGACCCGGGAACCGCAAGGGCGGGAAGTTTGGGAAGAGAGAGTCCTTCCCGCAGCAGCGTGCGCGGAGGCCCGTCGTACGGAGCTCACTACGTTTTGCTCGCAGGAGGGCAGGCGACGCAGGGAAAGCCAGACGCCAAGCACGGCTGAGGAAAAGCGACGGGGCAGCTGCGACGTCGGGGTTGGGGAGGGCGCGCTTGCAGGGGGGCCGCTGCACACAGGCCGGGCCGCCGCCCCGTCACCCCTTCAGACCCGAGCCGCTGTCCTGTCCCGCCTCCCCGCAGGTGCGGCACGGCCTGGTGGGCGAGCTTCAGCTGAAGGAGGAGAGGAAGTCTTCCATCAGCCTGTCCGTCACTTTCCAGATCAGCGTGCTGCAAGGGCGAGTGCCTGAGGGGAGAGCGCGAGGCGCCCCTGCGCCCCACTCGGTCCCCTGGGGTGGGGCTGCGGGACCCCCGGCGCCGGGCTCCCGCCCCAGGGTGGGGTTTGAGGGCTGGCCAGGAAATGGCGCCAAACTAGCGCAGCTTGTGGCTGGCGTGGGCCCGAGGGAGGGTGGGAGGAGACCTGCTGAGCTGTGCCTGGCGGGGGGTGGGGGGGAGGCCTGGGGCCTGGGCAGCCAGGGGTCGGGCCCAGCACCCCGACCGGTGGGCCCTGCGTGCACGGCTGGTCTGGCAGAGGGGCTGGTGCGCAGGGTCCTGGGCAGGAAGCCGGGCCCAGGCGCGGGGGGGGGGAGCCTTCCGGGAGAGCCAAGGGGCGGGAGGGCCAGGCGGGGTCCTTCTAGGCCTCTGTCCAGTGGGAAACAGAGCTTCATGGACGTAGAGTTTTTAAGGATAAATTGAAGAAAACTGGCAGCAGTTTGGTTATTTAACGTTTGCATTAATTCTAGAAAATTGGATAAAAACGATTTACCCGAAGACGCCGACAAAATTCTGAGGGGGGCCCACAAACAGCTGGGCTACTACAATCACCAGCGCCTCCCTCTGATCGTGGAGGAGAAGTGAGTGTTTGTACCTGCCCGGCTGCGCGGGCTGGGGGGGGGGGCCTGCGTGGGGGGTTGTGTTGGGGGGCTGCACGAGGGGCTGCGTGGGACGGCACGAAATCGGTCGGTCCGGGGGGAAAGGGAGAAGCAGCGAAGCACCAAAACTGCCCCCCCGCTGCGCCCCCCGCCCGTCACGCCCGCCACTCCGGAGCTCGGGGCTTCCCTCCCATCCCTCTCGTCCCGAGGTCCGTTCCGTGGGGTGGGCCCTTGGAGCACATAACTTCACGTCATGCTTTTGAAACTCGCACTCGGCTCTGGCAGGAGTACATTTCAAGTTCCTGCCGCATCTCCCACCTGTCAGTCAGCCCCGCACCATTTCCCCGGCGGGGGGGTGGGGGGAGACAAACATGCCCACCCCGTCCCCGCCCACGGCACGCCCAGTTCTGTCCTGCTGTCTGACTCCCCTGAGCCCACTCGGAGTGAGGGGCGACCCTGGTTTGACTTCCTGGGAGCGGGAGGTGCAGCCAGAGGCCGCCGTCTGGGTGTGCCGGGGTCACCCCCGCAGAGGTGCCGGGCTGGCTTCCCCTCCCGCCCAGCACCTGTCCCCTTCTCCAGGGTTTGCCTACAGGAACGGGGCAGGGGATGGACACCTGGTCACTGGCTGCTGTGACCGCCGTGCTTTCTGCCTGGCGTCTCTGGCCCTCTGGGGCCTCCGCACACCCACTCCGGCGGCACCGGGCCTCTCGGTTACTGGTGATTGTCGGCTCTCCCGCGCTCCTAACGCGGGGAGCGTTTTGGCGGTTTGCCTGTAGCAACGGTTCTGGGTATATTTTCAGCTTGTCATTTGATCATTAATTTGGGGTGTCGTGGGCTGAACTGTGTTTCCCCAAAAGATGGGGTCGAGTCCCCGCGCTCGCTGCCCCTGTGGAAATGGGTCTTTGAGGATGTGACCGCGAGGCCAGGCTGCAGTGGGCTGGGCCCTGGTCCCGTGACTTCTGCTCTCACAGGAGGGGACACAGGGACTCACTCTGGGAAGGAGGCCACAGGAGGAGGGAGGCGCCAGGGCCGCCGGCCACAGCTGGAGCCGAGGCCTGCGTTTCCTCCCAGCTGCGTCAGAGGGGGCGGGGCCCCCGCCACCCCTCGACCTCAGCCTGCTGGCCTCCGGAACCGAGGGGTTAACTGCCTGTGGTTTCAGGCCACCCAGCTCACAGGAGCGTGTCACAGCGGCACCGAAAGCCCTGGTGGGGCTGGGCGGTGCCGCCCGAGTGGCTCAGACTATCCGTGTCGGTCGCCTTGCTGTGTCCGCAGGCTCGGCGGGGGCCGGTGCAGCTCTCAGTGCGGGTGGCTCTGGCCCAGCGGGCCTTGCCGTGTGACCGCTTGTCCATCCCAGCCAGTGAGGGACTGGCTAGCGCAGGAGAAGCTACTGTGTTCTGTTCTTTCCTAAAAAAGTTTTTTTTTACTGATTTGAGAGAGAGGGAGAGAGAGAGACAGACAGACAGACATCGGCTCACTGTTCCCTCTGGGTTCACTGGCTGACTCTTGCATGTGCACTGACCAGGGATCGAACCCACAGCCTCGGCTGCTGGGTCGGCGCTCTAGCGAGCAGAGCCACTCGGCCGGGGCGCTCTGTTCTGTTCCCACTTCCTGCCAGGGTGAGTGCGCCCTCCACCTCCGCCAGCCATGCCGGCATTTCCCCGGCGCCCCCTGCCCACGCAGCCGCTTCCTGGCTTTCGTTTTCAGAACCCTTTTGCTCTTTGAACTGGCTCATCTTTCTTTGACCTTGAAATGTGAGGACGTCGCCTGCAGCTGCCTCGAAGACTTGAAGAGTATGGGCAGCAAAGTAGGTGCCCCGGGACCGTGGGTGCCCGGCAGCTGCCCGCGGCGGTCGGACGTGACGGGGCAGGAAGGGAAGGGCTTGGAACCCCCGGGAGGCCCGTGTCCCCGTCTTCTCCACGTGCGTCTTCCAGGTGGCGGTGTGAGTGCGCACGCCACCCTCCTCCCTCCTCCCGTGTCAGGGGTGCGGGCCCGTGTCCCCGCCAGGCGTTTGGACAGCGCACGCCCGGGCCGCCGGGGACTTCACAGTGTTGGGGGTCACGGCACCCGCCCCTACCCCCTCACCGGGTGTTTAAACCCTGCTGTTCATTGCGCTCGACCGAGAGGGCTGCGGCCAACGCAGCTCTCGTGGCACGTGGGGTTTTCGCCCAAGTTCACGGACACGACGGCGCAGCAGCGGGCAGTTCTCACTCGGAGATTTGTGCGCACTCGTCACGGGGCCGCCCTCCACGTTCCCCGGGGGGCGGTCGGGCGCTGCGTCAGGGCTGCGTGCCGTCCGTGTGAAGGGCGTGGACGGGCGGGCTCGTCTCAGTGGGTGGCTTCGGCGAAGAGCCCGCCCTTTGAGTGGGAATGGGGAGGAGATGGAGAGGGAAGCCCGATGCTGAAAGGTTGTTCCAAATCTGCTCTCCGACTGCGGGCCAGTGGCCAGAGCACACGAGACCTCGAAATCCTCGGGGGACCCAGCAGCCTGAGACAGCGCAGAAGGTCCAAGCCGCCCGCCCGCTGACGGACGCGTACGGACCTCAGAAGAGCCCAGGCGCTGGCCGGTGGGAGTCGCGATGTTCGCTGCTGGACCTGGGCGGCCCGGGGGCCTCCCCCCGCTGCGTCTCCCTCTGTTCTCACACGGAACGCGTCACCTCTGGTCACCCAAGAACTCTGCGGCCCTGGCTGCTGTCCTCGTTTGACTCAGTGTGGACGCTGTCTCCCCGACAGGCTGGGTCCCAGGAGACCACCCCCACTTGGACGCGCATCCACGCCATCTGCCCTCAGGCTGCCCAGCTTCTGTCTGACCAGGCCTCAGGTGGGGGTTCCCATGACCCCTCGGCAGGTGTGGTTCATTCGCTAGAGCAGCGCCCAGAACTCAGAGAAGCCCCCATGCTGGTCAACTGCATCAAGAAGGACTCGGATGAAGAGCCAGGCGGGGCTGTCCGCTGGCAGGGCCTGGGAGGGCGCGGAGCACGGCGCTGCCCTGGGGTGTCCTGGTGCCGCCTCCCGTGTGCTTGCCTGACCACTGTCGGGATTTCCATGGAGACGCCCTCCATCCGGAGGAGCACCGTCCAGGCCGAAAGGCACCAGCCTCTGACACGGCCAACTCCTCCCGGGCACCGGCCCCCCCACCCCCAGGAGCTACCCAGGACGCGGGCCAGAGTCATCTCAGGGTGCACAGGGTGTCAGGGGCCCTGTGGGGGTGCCGGGCAGAGACCCCCGTGTGGTCACCACACAGCGACACTCTCGATAGACTGTGGCAAGTGGGGAAACGGGGTCACGTGCCCGGGGGCCGGGCAGTGGTGCTGCCCTTTGGAAAACACTGTGGCAGGTTTGCACACAGTGATGCTGCCCGGACCGCGCCCCCCGCCCCCTGGGGCCCCAACCCTGACCTGCAGGGGCAGGTCGCCCAGGACCGTCTGCCAGAGCTCAGGACAGGGTTTGCTGTCCTGTCCACTGCCCGTGACAGGGACTGTATTTTCCTCTCTGCTAAGAAGAGAAAAACCTCTCTTCAGTTTTCTCACACGTGCACGCTTTGGAAAGGGATTAAGGTTTTAAATGTTTTCTTCTGCCGTGGTTGGTATTTGCTGAGCTGTCCTTTAAAACGGCCTTTGGCGGTGCTGACGTGCTCGATGGCTCTGATAAAGTTTCCGTCCTGGGTTCCGCAGGACCCTGGGAAGCTCGCTGAGATCGAGTGCCTGGAGTGCGGGTTGGAGGCGCTGAGACTGGAGAATAAAATCAAAACCTACGCCCGCTCGACTGTGGAGGTGAAGCCTGAGCAGGACTCGCGGACGCTGGCTGCATGCGGCGCCCCTGCGGGCTGGGAGAGCTGGGTCTGGGCCGCGGCCTCGGGGCCGGCGGCGGGGCGGGGCTGCCTGCTGGCTCCCGTGTGCCAGGCGTGAACTCGGCCTCCCTGGCAGGACAGGCAGGGTCCGGGGCGGCACCTCAGCCACACGTCTCCGCAGCTCTGCTCACCAACTCCTGTGGCTCCCGGGGCCCCTGGGCCTGGTGGCTATGGGGCTGGGGCAGGGCTCTCCCCTGCTGGGCCCTCCTGCGGCCATGTGGAGCTCCGCCCCACCTGTCACGCACAGGGATGACACTTGCCCTTGGTGAAGGTCATTGCGTCCCCATCCTGACTCCTGTCCAGGAAGGCAAAGGTTACCCCCGCCCTAGTATGGGGCCATCAGCCTCTCCGGGCCTAGAAACCTGAGGGTTCCAGGGATGTGGTCAGTGCAAGGGGCGGGGGCTTGGCTGTTCAGCTCATGAGCTTGGAAGACGAGCCCTGGCGGCCAGTGGGGCACGGGGTCCAGAGTCCCAAGCTGGCCTGGCCTGTCTGGCTCAGAAGCAGCGTGAGGAGAGCCCTGAGGGCCCTGGGGAAGGCTGGAGTGGGGAGGCCTGTTCCCCAGGCCCCGAAATGCCACAGCCAGTCCTGTGTGCTGGGCAGGGCGTGGGCAGCCCAGACCGCAGGCCCGTGGTCTTTGGGTAACATGGAAAGGGTGCGAGCCCCAGTGAACATGTAAGACTGAGAGGCCCGAGGACCGGAATCCGCCACAGGAGGGCCGCCCGGGAGTGTGGGTGGGTGTATGGATCTCTGCAGGAGCAGCCCGGCCAGGGCCCCAGGCCCTCTGCCCCGGGGCGTGGCCTGCCAGCGTCCCGGGCTCGGGCTCCCCCAGAGGCAGGTGACCTGCGCTCGCCTTCCAGGCTCCCATACTGGTCACCGTCTCCCGTGCAGACCCAGCTGAACATAATACAGAGGCTGGACGCCGAGCTTCAGCGAGCCATCGGCCTGGGCGACCCGCGGGCCATCCACGTGGTGTGCGCCACCCAGTGGAACCTGTGTCTCCCACTCCTGCAGCACCACCTGCGGCACCACCTGCGGAAGCCGCTGGCCAGGATTGCGGAGACCCTGGAGCAGGTGGACAGGTAGCTCGGGCGTCTGGGTCCTGGGCTGTCTGCTCAGGACGGGGACACGTGGGCGGGGAGGGCAGAAGCCTTCCCACCAGGGATGGGGGTGAGATCCGGCTCCTTTCCCCCGAAAGTGCCTTGAGCAGGACAGCGAGCTGCCTTTAGGGAGGTGGGCGGCTGCGGGGGGTGGTGGGCAAGGCCATCAGTTGGCCCTGCCCAGGGCCAGGCTGCCCTCACCACCTGACCGAGGGCCAGCCTGGGCCCGCGAGTCCTCGGGGACAGACAGATGACCAGATTCAGCTCAGACCTCGAAAGCCTGTGCCAGCACGGTGTCCCCTACGCCCCACGAGCTCCAAAGGAGGGACCTGCTACGGTCCAATGTGGCCCGGGGTTGGCTGTGAGCCAGCGTGCACTCACCTGGGGTCTGGAGCACTCGCGGGTCAGGGTGGGCACCGGGCTCCCCAGGCAGCGTGATGCTCTGGACCATGTGCCTCTGCCCTTGGGGTTGAGCCATTCACCACATGGGCTGAAGGTCAGGCTCGGGCCAAGCCCCACGCTGGGCCCCAGGGCTGCATAGTGCAGGGGGGTGCACGTCCGCACCTGCACCTGCGTCTGCACCTGTGCCTACACCTGCAGCTGTGCCTACGCCTGCACCTGCAGCTGTGCCTACACCTGTACCTGCACCTGTGCCTGTGCCTACGCCTGCACCTGTGCCTACCCCTGCATCTGCACCTGTACCTGCGTCGGCACCTACACTCTCTACACCTATATGCACCTACACCTACACCGACATCTGTACTTACACTTAGGCACACCTACACCTACAGTCTGCTCCTGCACGCAGAGCTCACCACATGTTAATATGGTGAGCTAAGTGCTACGAAGACCCTCGTAGCAGGAGGTGGGAGGGGACCTTGGGGGAAGCAGCTTGTGGCAGGTGGCTCCTGTCAGCCTCTGAGCTGCTGCGAGACCTCATCAGAGACCACACAGTGCGGGGGGCGGGGGTGGGGGGCACTGGGCACGGGGCACTGGGGAGGAAGAAGGCCCAGGAGGAGAGCCCCGCAGATGGCTGGACCTGGAGCCTGTACCAGCCTCAGGGTGCAATCCCCTGAGTGAGGGGTGGATGTCCGAGAGCCAGGTCAGAGGACGGGGCTTCAGGTGTCCAGCAATGGCTCTGCTACCACTGAGAACAGCCGGTGGGCAAAGGCGAGAGATGACAGAGCAAAGGGACAGGAGCCGGGCGGAGCGTCACGGGGGCCAGAGGGAGGAAGCTGGGGGTGCGGGTGTGGGCTGAGGGTGTCGGGGACTCGCTCCCCTCCCTAACACCCCTGGCTGGAGAGGCTGGGAGCTGCCCTGTGGGAGGCAGCAGGCTGTGGAGTGGGGGGCCCTGAAGGGAGCGCCTGGGGGCCACTCGGGCTTCAGGGAGGGAGGAAGCTGAGAAGGAGCAGGCAGGGCTTCCCGGAGGAGGACGTGGGTCCCTGCTGGCTGAGCAGGGGCTCTGTCAGGAGGGGTCCAGGGCTTCGGCGGGCTGGGGGTTGGTCGGGCCTGTTGGAGAGGGCGTCAGAGAGCAGGGACAGGGTGAGGACGGCCAGGGAAGCACCGTGCTGCCGGGGGCCCTGGGCAGTGGTGCCCGAGACAGTGTCCCTGGGTGTCTGTTTTGTCCCGGGCACGGGGTGCTGCGGGATGACCCCTGCAGACAAGAGGACTCAGCCCTGTAGGGGGGGCAGGTGTGTGGGCTCCACTTTCGGAGAGAAGCGAGGGGGAGGCTGGGAAACGGGCACTGGGGCTGCGGACGGAGAAGGGGAGGGTCACCCAGGAGGGCGGGCTGCCGGCAGCAGGGCCCCAGGATTTTGGCCCAGACTGCAGGGAGGGGCCTTGGGGGGAGCTGCTACGCTCAGATGGGGTGTCTGCAGCCGAGGCCACAGAGGAAGGAGCCAACGCCAGGCAGGCCCGCAGGGTGCGGTGGCTGTGGGGGGCGGGGGGCGGGGGCTCCGGTGTGTGCAGGGAGCAGGGAGCTGCAGGACAACGCCACTGTCCAGGCAGGGGGTGGGGCGACGGCCCCAAGGGCCCTGACCCTGCGAGCACACCCTCTCGGCAGCTCTCCTGGCAGGGACCCTGGGGTTTCTGTGCTGCTGCTTCTCGGTGAGTGGGGCCCAGGCCTCCTGTGGCCTGCGGGGACCCCCGGCCCCATCCCCTGTGTGAGCCCTCAAGGCGGGGCAGGGTGGGGCGCCGGGGCCACGGAAGGTCTCCCAGGCAGCCAGCACGGCGGCCCGTGATGCTGTGCTGTGCGGTGCCCCAGCCTCGAGGTCCTGCTGCGTTGCCAAGTGCACAGGGAGCTGGCACACATCGAGGAGGATGAGGACCGGCTGGAGCCTGCCATGGAGCACCTGGCGAAGGCCATGCAGCTGGACAGCCAGGGTCTGTACCAGGAGCAGCTGCACAAGGCCTTCAACCGGCTGCGCCTCTGCTCCATGCTGTACCAGAGCCCGGATCGCGCCGAGGACAAGGCCACCATGGCCATCGAGCAGGTGCCACCTTGGTGCCCCTGGGGCGCCCGGCACCTCCTCAGAGCCTGAGAATACTGGGCCCACGCCCTCCCTTCCTCTCGCAGGCCAAGAAAGCCATCCCCAAAGACAGCGTCCGGAAGAAGCGGGCCCTCCTGGTGAATGCCGGCCTGGCCCTGGCCCCCGACGCCTTCCAGATTGTGCTGGACAGCGAGAACCAGGCCAAGGGTGGGTGCTGCCTCCTTCCCCAGCACCGCACGTCCCCTGATGCTGTCGGGCGGAGCCCTGGCCTGCCCTCCTCCGTGGCTCCTCCGTGGGGACCCCTGGGAAGGTCAGAACTCGGCTGCCCCTGACCTCCGCCCAGCAGCCCTGACTGGGGTCTGTGGCCCCCGGAGGCTGGCTCTCCGCCCACTGGCCCGGCAGCCACCGCGAGGTGCCCGGAGGGCAGCTGACACACAGGCTCCCGGCTCGATCTGGGGGCTTCGGGGCCCCTCCCCACTGCTGCATCCTGACGCTGCCGTCTCCCCCACACCCCACACCCGTCCGTGTCCAGTTCGCATTCACGAGCACCGGCCACACTGGTGAGGGCCCAGGCTCGTGACCGCGCTGTCTCTCTGTCACCTGGTGAGGACCCTGTGTCACAGTCAGGTCACACTCGGAGGCTGGGCCAGGCCTCGTCAGGACCACAGGGGCAGCTTCCGCCCTCAGCAGCACCGGAGGCACGATGGGGCTGGGCTGCTGGACGCCAGGCTCACTCCTGCCGGGTGCACAGGCTGCGCCCCCACACCCACTGCACCCGTGTGGACGGCAGGGCTGCGCCCGCCCTTTGAGCCCCTCCCAGGGCCCCCCCCCAGGCATCTGTCTTGTTCTGCCCCTGGCCAGCAGCTCTCAGCTGACGCGACCCCATTTGCCACAAAGGCGGGAGCCCTGGGGTCCTCAGCCGCCCTGGTGCAGGGTCCTTGGTTGGGGGGGTGGAGGAGGTGGAGGACAGGATGGGGTGTGACGCCTCGAGATGCCCGTGGGTCCCGCCGCCACAGCCACAGCAGGACACGCCCTTGGGGGGCACCAGGTCTGGTGAGCCGCTGGCATCCCCTTTGTCCTCAGTCTCCACCGGGAAGAGCAGGAGCCGGTTTGCCCTCCTCTTCGCCAGGGCCCGGCACCACATCGTCAGCGTGGAGAAAGCCACGGGGCACCTGCGGCGTCTGGGGGGCGAGAACGAAAAGGAGAGGTGAGCGGGGACCCGGAGGAGGGCCGGCGCACCTGCGGCCAAGTCCCCAGCCTCGTGGCAGGGGTGGGGGGTGGGGACGAGACAGTGACCTGCTCCGGCGGCCGGGGCGCCCCCACTCTGGGTCCCACTTGGGGTCCTGGAGGCCGGTGGCAGGAGGCACACAGCTCAGGATGGGAACCTGGAAGGGTGTCCCCCCCCCACTGCTCTGTGACAGGCAGCCCCGCCTGGGGGTGGGGGGCTCGGGGGACACCCATGCCCCACCCTGTGTGGCGGCAGGACAATGGCTGGAGCTGCTTGTTTCTGGGGCGCGGGGAGGCCTGTCCCAGGGGAAGGCTGTGGGTGGGTGCTTCTTGGTCATCACCGTGGTGGGGACCAGAGAGCTGCCCCCGCCCTCCGGCCCCCGGCCCTGGGGCAGCCTCACCCCAGGAGGGCCATCCTGCTGCCTCCAGCCCCTGGCGGTGACCCGACCCTGAGTGGCAGACCCGCCAGGGCCTGTGCCTCACGAGCCGCTGTGAGGGCGGGTCCCGGCTCTGCCGGCCACGTCCCAGTTCACAGGCTCCCTTGTCTGGGTCTCGGGGGAGCAGAGTGCAGATCTGGGCCGAGCTCGCGAAAGTCGCCCGGAAGCAGGGCGTGTGGGACGTCTGCCGCGCAGCCTGCCGCTTCTGCCTCCTGTACGACAGCGTCAAGGCGAAGAAGCTGTCGCGGCTGAAGAAAGGTCCGTGCCAGGCCCGCCCGGTGGGGGCCGCTGGGTGCTGGGGGGGCCGGCGTTCGGTCCGGGAGAGGGGGGCTCCGCGTGTGGGGGTGTGGGTCCGGTGGGCCTCCGAGCACACAGCGTTTCACAGACGCTGGCAGCCGACTGCGGGGCTGCTCGCGGTGGCCGACGGTGACCACAGGGCCACCCCTGGCCATCGTCACTGCCGACCAGGACCGTCCCCTGTGCCTGGCACCCAGCCCCATCACCTTGTTTGGCTTTCCCAGGCCCTTGGGGGTTGCCAGGGGGCCGAGAAAAGGGAGGGGACCTGTTTTGAGTGAGAGCACGGAGGCTGCAGTGGTGGGGGCCTGCAGGCAGAGGGCGGAGGGCGGAGGGCAGAAGGCGGAGGCTGCGGTGCGGGCGCGGCTCTCAGGAGGGGCAGGCGCTGGCTCTGCACGTCAGTGGCCGGTCTGGGGACCGTCCCGGGCGCAGGCCCCTGGGGGTTCGCGGGGACTTGGGAGAGGCGTGAGAAGGCCCGGGAGTCGGTGTGGTGGGCGTGCTCAGGCCCCCAGAGCGTGCTGCCCGGAACACCAGCCAGGGTGCGGACACCTGACCACGCCACGGGGGCCCTGTGCCTGCGGGGAGGGTTCCTCTACGCCCCTGGGCACTGCGTCCACCCCTCAGAGACCCCAGCCGCCCTGGGCCTGGGCGGGGCTCTGGCAGGTGTGGGGGGGGCACAGCTCTGCCTGGTCACCTGTGCCCGCGTCTGAAGTGCCTCTGTCCCCAGGGAGGAAGAGACGGGGCAGGGACAGCCGGGGGCACGACTCCAGGGCCCAGTCTCTGGCCCTGCTGCAGACGCCAGGGCCGCCCGCCCTGCTGCGGAAGTTCGCGGAGGTGGGCTTCATCAACGCCGAGGTGCGTCCCGGGTGCAGGTGGGCTCGCGGGCGCGGGTCCTCTCGGGTGGCCCCTCGCGCCTCCGTGGCGGCCGCGGGTGCCTGGGAGGTTTCCTGGGGAAAAGGAGAAATCAAAACGCGATGTGTGGCGATAGAAATTTTCCTTAGAAACGGTTTCTGAGTCGTGCCTGGCGCTGGGGCCTGCCCTCGTGACCTCTGCGCCGGCACTGGCTGTGCAGGCCATTGTCCACTTGCTGCGGTCGGAAGGTGTGGAGCTCAATGACCATCCCCGTCCCCCCGAGGACCTGAGCCAGCACGCGGCCGGCTATGCGCTGGAGTCTCCGGAGGAAAACTCGGAGTGGGTCACCTACAGGTAGGCGGTCAGCCTGGCCGGGTGTCCGTGTCCGTGGGGCGCGTGGTGGTGGGTGGGGCTTGGGCCAGACCGGAGAGTGACTGGTGTCCCCGGTGAGGCCTGGCTTGTTCGTTCCCACCGCCCTCGTCCCCGGGAAACGTGCGGTGTAAGGGGCTGTGTCCGCGGTGGGAAGACAGCGAGGGGCAGCTCTTCAGTTCGCTCCGAGGAAAAGCCGCCCTGCCCAGGTCTGTGTGGGACACGCCGGGACAGCTCCCTGGGCGAGTGGCGAGGCGTTTCCTGCGGATCGTCCAGGACACCGGCCCATGTGCGGTGCCCGGAGCTGGACACCACGGAGCGGGTGCCGTGTCCGTCGTGAGGGTCCGCGTCCTTTCTCGATCTGACACCCAGCACTTTCGAGAGCAGGGACCGAGTGTCCGCATCGCTCCGTCCCGGGGGCTGAGTGCGCTGGTGCTGTTCTCTCCCACCGAACAGATGGAGGGCCCACTTTTCCATCTGTCCCTTCCTCTCGGTCAACGGCCTCTCCGAAGCCCAGGCCCTGGAACGCCGGAGGGCGCTGGCCCGCCTCGCCGTGCGGGGTGCAGCGTGGGGGCGCCCCGCCGCCAGGGGCTGGAGGGAGGGGAGCAGCGTGCCCACTCAGCGCGGATAGTCCGCTGTGGTGCTGGGAGGGCACCTGCCCCCGGTGGCTCAGGAGCTCGGGGGGGAGGAGGGTCAGAACGAGCGCCCGGCCCCATCTGAGCCCTGGCCTGGCCGTGTGTGGCCCTCGAACACAGGGGCTTGAGTCTGTGAAATGAAGTGGAGGAGGAAGCCGTACCGGAGAGACGGCTCGGGGCTGCCACACCAGCGAGCTGCATGGCGCTCTCCCACGCCCCGTCCCCAGGCAGACAGCTGTCCCTCACGCACAGGGCAGAGCGGGACCCGATGCCCTCAGCGGAGTGGCCTGTGTGTGCGGGGTGGCCACAGGGGGGACAGGCAGCCAGGCTGGCCTTTGGTCAGGCTGTGTCCTCAGACCCGGAGGCCTGGGAAGTTTGCGGACCAGGGACAGGGTGAGGGGGTCTGATTTTCACGTACGATGGAGGGACGTCCCCGGGGGAGACGGGAGAAGCTGGCAGGTCTGGGGTCCTCGAGGAGCGGCGTGGCCAGCGGCCCCAGCAGTGCGGGGCCCCAGGCAGACTTCAGGCCGGCGTCGGTGCCACCGGCTGGCAAAGGCCTGGAGTCCGGGGAGAGCTGGCCCGTGTGCCCCGCAGGACCTGGGTGGAGAGTCTCTCGCAGTTCGCCATGAGCAGCTGGCTGCGCTCGGCCGAGATCGGGCAGGAGGTGCAGGAGGCCTGGATCGTGCAGAATGCGGTCACCTACGTCCTGAACTACAACCGCCACCTCATCGTGGCCGGGCGGCAGAAGGAGCTGGTGGACCCCTTGTACCGCCTCCTGAGCATCGTCCAGGCCACTGGCCACAGCGGGTGGGTCCCGGCGCTGGAGCCCTGGGGCGGGACTGGGTCCTCCCCACCCCCCCGCAGCACCGTCCTTCCAGGGAGGGGTGGGGCTGCCGTCACCTGGCGCCTGGAGGGGACAGGCCAAGGAGAAGCCTGGGGGACGGGTGGAGGGCTGCTCACGCGATCCCAGGGCCCCCGTTACTAGCTGTGCGCCCTGAGCCAGGCACCCACCCTCTCTGAGCCGCGGGCAGCCTGTGGGGACCTGTGTGCCCAGTGTGGGAGCAGACAGAACGGTGGTGGGAGGGGCTGGAGGATCCCCAAGTCTCCGAGGGAGACAGGGGAGGGGACGACCCCCTCGCTGGGGCGCGGGGTGGGTGTCGAACGGCGGTCCGTGCGCTTCCTTATCCAGATGGGACCTTGTAAGAGGCCGGTGCCCCCGCCACCAAAACTGGAAATTTGACAATCTCAAGTTGGTCACAGTTTTATCTGGGCAGGACGGGACTTTAAAACTCTCCTTGTGTTTTCTCTGTTTTGGCTGTTAGTCTGAGCAGTAAGATTTAAATATTTGCAGCGGATGCTAGAGCAGAAGTCCCAGAATGTGGGTGGGGCGGTCTTTAAAGTCAGGGATAGTGGCGGGAACGGCCGTCTCCTCTCCTGCGGGCGTGAGGCTGGCACCACGGCCTCTGACGTCCGCGCCTGGAGGGGCTGCAGGGACACGGGCCCTCCTCACAGCTGCCGTCCTGGGGGCTTCTGCGGTAGACAGGGGTCAGCTGAGTCCCTCAGCCTCGGCACGTGGGGGTCGCTGGACGCCCTAGCAGGGCACCGTGGCCAGGTGGGCCTTTCTGCCCAGCCCACGTGGCCAGCTTCGCCCTCTCCGCCTGAAGTCCCCTGGGTGGGGACAGGGTCACCACAGCAGGCTTGTCACAGCCAGCGTCCTCCACTGACACCAGGGAATGGCACCTGCAGAGGGTGCCGGGTGGTGGGCAGCCCCCCTTCCGTGGGATCCCGGGAGACGCCGGCGCCTCACCCACCGACGCCCTGTGTTCCAGCGACCCTGTCATGCTGGTGAGTCTCTGCACCGCTCTGGCTCGGGGCCTCATCATCAGCTGGATCCCGACCCAGACGCCCGAGAAATCGAAGAGGCCCGTGCGGCCCAACGCGTTCCATAGCCCCCTGGACTCTGAAGCCGCCTCTGAAGTCAGAACCGCCGTGGAGGTAGCGCCCGCCGGGCCCGCGCAGCTGCCCCTCGCCACGGTCATGCTCTCAGGGTGCGGGCGGCAGCAGTGGGAGCGAAACAGGCTGCCAGTCCAGCCGCGGGGAAGTGGGTGCTGGCGAGGGGGCCGTGCATCCCTCCGAAAGCGAGGTCGCGGTGTCAGGGAGCGGGCGTCCCTCAGGGCGGGGGGTGGGCAGCCCCAGGCCAGCTCACGGACGTGTCCTCGCGCCGACGGTGCACGTGCACTGGGCTGTGAGCCTGCGAGGGGCACTTCCTGGAGGACGTGGAGGTCGCTGTGGCCATCTGTGACGAGGGGGAAGAGCCGTGGTCTCGGCAGGGGCTGGGGAGAGTTTGATGAGCCACCGCCCCGCTGTGGTCCGGACGAGGCTCAGTGAACATGGAAGAAAGCAAGTCCCTCGACGGCTCAGGGGGCCGGCGTGTGAGGCGGGCGGGCGGCGCCCTCGGAGAGGAAGTGCAGGGGGGGCCGCCGTGCCACCGCCCCGGGCTGGCGTGTGCAGGGCTGAGGGTGTGGGAGGGTGGGCTGCATGCCGCGATCTCCGCCGTCACGGCACCTGGCCCATGCCCGGATGGACCCAGGCTTGGCGTGTGGCTGGCTCAGCCGCCACTTCATCTGGACAAGAGCCCGGCCACTTGTGGTCAGCGACTCGGGGCTGGGCTCAGGCCTCTCCATTCGGAACTCTGGTTTTCGGGACAAGCACGCCTCCGTTTCAGGTCTGCGAGTTCGCCCTGAACCTGACCAATGGGACGGTGCCGGAGAACACGGTGCCCACCGAGGTCCGGCAGCAGCTCATCGCCACCTGGGTGAAGGCCAAGCAGCTGCTGCAGCAGCAGATCGGGTCCCGGCTGGGCACGGACGAGCAGGTGCGACGGGCAGGGCGCGGCCTCCGCCTGTCCCCGCCCCTTGGACCTGCCCGCCCGCAGGGCAGCGTGTGGCCCCGCGGAGCCATCCCTCTGCAGGGCGCCTCCCTCCACGAAGGGCCGCTCCCGTGGAAGTCACTTTGCCAGCCTCGCCCCCTGCCCAGGCCACGGTGTCCACTCCTCCTCCAGCCCCCTGGATGCTCTTCCAAATAGCGTCCACCGTTTAGCCCCTGGGCCCCAGGGGGTGCTCTCCACCCTTGGTGACGCTCACGGTGGCCTTATGTGAAGGTGCACTCCAGCCAGAGGAGGGTGCCAGGGGACCCTGAGCTGTGGACTCGAGGCTGCTGGGGGCGGGGGGGGGGCGGGGTCTGGGGGAGCAAGCAGGGACCCGGAGTGGAGAGGCGAGGGTCTGTGTGGCCCCAGAGAAAGACACTAGGAGAGGCCCATGGACACTGGCTGGAACCAGGACAGGCGGGGACAGGCAGAAAGGGAGACCGGAGAGGCAGGGGGTGCGTGTCCCAGCGGCCTGATCGGTGACCCAGTGCAGTCCGTCCCGCCCTGCTGGTGCCCGCCCTCCGCCGGCAGCCGGGTCAGCCCAGTCGTCTGGCTGCTGTGCCCCCCACCCCTCGATGGCACGAGGTCCCTGGGAGACAGACTTTTACGCAAGGAACCCCGGCTACGGTGGGGCACAGGCGTCTCGCAGAAGTCGAGTCCGTGTGTCCCAGCCCCGCTGGGGCCATCGGGCTCACGGACACTCTCTGCTCCCTGCCCCCCAGAGCACCAACGAGGACATCAGCTCTCTGACCAAAGTCCTCGTCGCCCTGGAGATGTACTCCTGCAACGGGCTGGGCCTCATGGACTTCACCGTGCCGCCCCTGGCCCAGGTGGGCACTGCCACGAGTCCTGCTCAGCATGCGGGGGGGGGGGGTGGCCCAGCAGAGCCCCGCAGCCTGAGGCCACTTGTTCCAACCCCGATCCACTGCGGCAGGTCTGGGGCCAGAGGGCACAGCCTTGGAGTCCAGCCTGCCTGGTGGCCGCCTCCTCGCTGCACCTGCCATCCCCTCAGGGCCCCTCGGTGTAGTTCCTCACAGCAGCTTCCCCCCCCAGCTCCCTCCGTGGCCCCGCATGGGGCAGGGTATCCCTGGGGGTGCCGAGGCAGTATGGGCCTGTGGCACCTGTCACCCAGCAGCCAACCCTGAGCCCCAGCCTGGGCCTAGGTTTGCGACTGGTGATGTGGTCACCCAGCCTTCCTGGCTTTGCCAGGGGGAGGGCCTTTCCCAGCCAGGTCTGTCTGGCATGACGTGATTCGCTGGCCCACGGCCGCCAGCGGACAGCACCCAGTGCTGCGGGCTGGGGGAGGGGGGCCGGACACCTGCACTGAGCTTCCGCCTCCGCCTTGCGCAGCTGGTGAAGATGGCCTCCGCGTGCAGCTGGGCGGAGCCCCTGGTGGAGCTGCAGACCCTGGCCCGCCTGAGCCACTTCGCCTACGCGGCCCACGACCACGAGACCACTGTGGCGTGCTCGAAGAAGGCTGTGGAGATGGGCGTTCGGTGCCTGAGGCAGTTCAGTCCGTGAGTCGCCTCCCCCTGGCTCCTGACTTCTGCGTCCGGTGATGTGGCCGCCTCTCCGGCTCAGATCAGGAGGGCTGTGGAGAACACTCATAGTCACGCATCGGTGTTCAGGGCACGCACCGTGACCTGGGGCCACCCGGGCAGAGGGTACGGGGAGGGAGCACCAGGTCCTGGCCAGGCCCCCACTCAGCTCTGCGAATCCCCGAGCAGCCCCATCTGGGTGCCGGGCAGCCTCTGCCTGCCGGCTCCACCAGCCGGGGCAGCACCTCCCCGGGGCCACAGAGAACCACGCTCAGCAGGGTTCTGAGGCCGCTGGAGCCTCAGGAGCAGCGAGTGTGGGGGTACCTCAGCGGAGAGGGCTCATGCACAGGTCCCCTGCCCTTCCCAACAGCCATGCTAACCGTGATTCTGGGAAGGCAGCAAGTGCCCTAAATGCATTAGAACGTAACTAAAGGGCGATTTGGTTGCCTCCTCTCCCCCCCCCCCCCCCCCCCCGCCCTGAGGGCTGCAGAGGCTGCTGCTCCCCCAGGTCCCAGGACGGCCCGGCGAGGCCACGGGGTGCTTCACTTTTCTGACAGTTTGCTCAGACTCACAGGTTCCTTTCAGCTGATCAGTAATTGTACTGACTCTCCTCTATTTTTGAAGGTGAGGCTTTTAAAAACTTGTTGCTAACGTACATATTTCTGCAGTAGACGCTGTTTTCCTTGAGGTTTTTCTCTTCTGCTAACTTCCTGAATCTACCCCCCCCCTTTTTAAAGATTTTATTTATTTATTTTTAGAGAAAGGGGAAGGGAGGGAGAAAGAGAGGGGGAGAAACACCAATGTGTGGCTGCCTCTCACACTCCCCCTACTAGGGAACTGGCCCACAACCCAGGCCTGTGCCCTGACTGGGAATCGAACTGGCGGCCCTTTGGTTCACAGGCCAGCGCTCAATCCACTGAGCCACGCCAGCCGGGGCCTGAACGTATTTCCTGAAAGTTGACCTCACCGATGCATGTGGCCGGGGCCTCGTGTGCTTAGGGCACAGACAGGTGCCCTCGAGGGGCTCTTCACACATCGCCTCATTTATTCCTCCAGACGGCTGTCTCCCGACGGCAGCCAGGCAAACGCCAGCGGAAGGAAGGCGTGTGACCACAGTGCGGCCCAGGGTGGGGAGGGGACGTGGGGAAGTCCGTCGCTGGTTCTCACGTGGCCGCGGGCCGAAGCGAACGGAGTGCAGGCAGCCGGTGATCGGTGCTGCGGCCCCTCGGGCAACGCTAAAAAGACTCAGGCCAGAAGGCGCACCCAAACCGCAGGCGAGGAGGTCGGACGGGACACGGAAAAGCGCCTGGGAAGGAGGAGAGGGGCGCGCGGGGCAGCAGGAAGGCGAGGGGCAGAGCCTCGTCCATCCCTGAGTGGACGTGGGGCCCAAATGCAGTTTGTCCCGCTGGACACGAGACCGGGACCCCGCAGACACTGATGCTGCTTTCAAGAGACTCTCTCCTGACAGGAAGACTCGAGTGAAAGGCCAAAGGTGAAGAGGTCGGCCCTGCAAACACTCAGGGCTGGCGTGGTGACGTCCCCTCACTGAGGCGTCTGGTCGGGGACACAGAGGGGCCTCTCGCAGGGACAGCAGGTTGAATCAGCAAGAGCAGGAATGTTCCAACCGTCGGCGCCCTTGGTGCTGCCGATTCGGGAAGCGAGAGCCCAGCCCTTGTGCGGCTGGAGCTGTGGGCTCCGGCTTCCTGTCCCAGGGACTGAAAGCGAGCAAGAGGAAGGAGCAAGTTCAAGTCCCAGTGTCTGGGCCAGGGCCCCGCCCACCCCCAGAGGGGCCGGCTTGGATGTCACTTCCCTGCAGAGGCTGCAGGCGGCTCCTGGCTTCAGGGCCCCAGGACCAGGTGGGGCAGGTCCCTGGGGCCAGTTTCTCTTAGAATCAGGTGGGTGCCCCCTGAGCTGCGTTGCAGGCGTGTGACCCGTCCAGTGCTGGATGGGGGATGGTGGCTCCGTGTGCGCGGTGTTCGGTGTGCCAGCACCTAGGGAGCGGGGACTACCTGCTGTCCTCAACATGGCGCCTGGCGGGGATGGCCCAGGACCGAGCCCCGGCGAGTGCCGGGGTTTCCCAGGGGCCTTCGCTGCTCGACAAACACTGGGCACAGCGCCCGGCGAGTCAGCCGTGGCCGACGTCAGGAGGGGGCGCCCTCCCTGCCCTCCCCTTCTTCCCTCTCGGGGGTCTTAGGCTCTAAGGGGCCCACGACACTTGCAGCCAGGGGTGTGGTGGGCTGCAGCCACTTGCCCCAGGCTGCACCCCCAAACCTGTCTGCCCCCAAACCTGTCTGCCGCCAAGGCCCCTTTTCTCTGAGTGCCCAGTGAGCGGAAGCAGCCCGCCTGGGCTCTCTCCCGTGTTGCTGCTTCTGTGCTGAGCCCGTCCTTGGCTCCGCTGTCCTCTGCTTCAACGAACGTCCTCTCAGGACAAAAGTAAAATGCCAGATGCTGCTGCCCAGTGGTTCTGTGGGGGGCTCCCCTTCCTGCACAACACCCCCTCCCCCCGCCCCACCCCGGCTGCGTGCTGAGGGCGCTCTGCCCGCAGGGTCCAGCAGCAGCTGGCCGCGGAGGCGCTGAGCGCGGCCGCCTGCACCCAGGGCCGGAGCATCATGGAGAACCTGAAGGGGCAGAAGCAGCTGCGCCTGGTGGCTGCCAAGGCCTTCACGGAGAGTGCAAGGCGAGTTGCATGTGGCGTGTGTCTGGGGCGTGTGTCGTGTGTGGGGACTCGGTGGCCGCAGTGCCCCGGAACCAAGAGCCTGCCTGTTGGTGGGGCCCATGACGAGGGTGGGGCCCCAGCGGGTGTCCGTGGCCCGGGGCTCACAGCAGGGACACCCAGGAGCACTCCTGTGGAGCTGGGCGCGGTCCTCGCCTGCCCTTTGAGGGCCCAGGAGGCGCGGCGGCCCCGGTGTCTGCAGCTTGCTAGGTCGGGCCCTTTTCAGGTTCGGGGGCATGGCGCAGAGCAGCCCCCTGGTGATGCTGGCCGCCCGGCACTACTGGAACAGCCAGCTCCCGCTCCTGTCCTCCGCGGCCAGCAGGAAGAAAGCCAAGAGCGCCATTCAGAGGATCATCGCCGTCATCAACAAGGTGGAGACCAAAAAGCAGGTGCGGCAGGGCTGGCTTCCTGGGCCCCACGGCTCCTCCTCAGAAAGGGCGGGCGAGGTCCCTACGGCCAGACTGGCCCCTGGGAACCGTGCCGATGGGGGACGGGGGTAGGGGCCCGCAGGGCGGGGCCGCTCCTGGCTGAGCTCAGTGCTTAGCTCTGACCCCCCACCCACCCACCCATCTGTCCTCGCCTGCCCCTCCAAGAGCACCCTGCCCCTGCCTGGAGCTCCAGAAGGAGGGCAGAGGGGAGGGTGGGGGGCAGGACTGCCAAATCAGCTCAGGAAAAAAACACAGAAGCTGCTGGGGCGAGGCCCCCACTGGGCTGGGCCGGTCTCACCTATCTGACACCCTCCCCGCCCCCCAGCCTGTGCCCAGCATCTTGGTGGAAGGACCGTCCCTAACCCTCACCTTCACTTGCTTAGCACAGTGCTCCCGAGTCCCCTCCCTGTCGGAGCCTGGGTCGGCGCCACCCTTCTCCTCAGGGCTGGAGGGCAGCGTTCCAGGGTGTGCAGACCCCGTGGGACCTGCCTGCCCAGAGTGCACCGTGCTGCGGTACCCACGGTGTGCAAACCCAGGCCCTGCCGTGGGGGCTCTGGGGGATGGAGCCGCTGGGCTCTGTGGGGCTCTGAGTTCAACTTCAGCGGGAACCGCCGAGCTGTCCCCACCGTGGCCGCTTGGTGCCCGTTCCCACCAGCCCCGGTGCCAGGGCCCTGCCTCCCCTCGCCCAGCCGGCAGCTGCTGGTTCCCACCTCTGAAGCCCCAGACCATCCAGAGGCTTCGAGGTGGCGCCTCGCTGGGGTCTCGATGTTCATTTCTTCCAAGACGGACGCGGTCGAGCGCCTTCCACGGGCTCGTGTCTGTGAGGTCTCGCGGCTCTGGCCGGCACGTCTGCGGTGGTGAGCGGCAGCGGCGAGACTGGGTGCCGGTCTCGCTCCGACCCCGAGGGAGAGTCTCAGCCTCTCCCGGTCCAGAGCTGTGCGTGCTGCCCGCCCTCCGCTGTGCCGGGGGTGGGTCTCACCCCTCTCCTGGCTTCCCAGAGGCTTCGGGGTGGAGGTTGGATACGGTCGGACGCCTTTGCTCTATCGGTGGGGAGGACCGTGCGGTTTCCCCTTCATCCTGGCGCCGGGATTTTCGCATGGACGGCTCTTCCCGTGTCACATGCCTGGTGCGCCCGGGGCGCCTTCCACAGGGTCCTGGTGCCTAGTATTTCCGTTATCCTGTGGGATTCCGTTTGCCGATACTTCCTTGAGGGTTTTTTTGCATCTGCATTTGTAAAGGATGTTGGCTTTATACTTTTCCTGCGACGCCTTCATCTGGATTTGCCGTCAGCGTCATCCTAGTCTCACAGAAGGACTCGGGGCGTTTCCGAGAAGGCGGAGGGCGGTGCCGAGCGAGCAGGTGTTTGGTGGGGCTCACCTGCCGAGCCGTCGGGTCCAGGGCTCCTCTTTGCTGGCGGGTTTCTGTCACTGCCTCAGTCCAGGCGGGTCGGAGGTTTGCTGCGACTTCCTGTGTCTTCTCGAGCCAGCTTAGGCGATTTCTGTGTTTGGGGGATTTTTGATTTCTTCCGAGCTATCGCGGTTCCTGGCGCCCGGTTGTCGGTGGGTCTCCCTCACAGCCCTTTTTGTGCTGGGTGGGAACGTCTCCACTTTCTTTCTGGTTTTTGTTGTTCCGTCTTTTCTTGTTCTCCTGGGCGAAGATCTAGCTGAAAACGTGTCCGTTTTGTTGATCTTTTCCGAAGAGTCGACTTTTGGTTTCATTGATTTTGTGCGTGTCGTCTTTCTCTCTGCTCCAATCTCTGTCATTCCCTTTATCCTGCGTCTGGGGTCAGTTTGTTGTTTTTCTCGTCCCCCCAGGTGGGAGGGAGTGGTGGAGGCGCTGGGGGGGGGGGACTGCCCTCCGGGCACGGCCCTGGCTGCGTCCCTGCATTCTTCCTCACCTGCTTGGCGCTGCTGACACACAGTGGTGGACGTCGCTCAGTGCGCCTGTCCCCAAGGACGCCGTGGACAGGGGGTGGCCCGCTGAGCTCTCGTGGAGCTGACCCCCCCACCCCGGGCGGCCTTTTCTCACGGGCAGGATGGGGCTGGATGGGACTCGGTGTTTCAGAAATGTGGCGGCAGTTACCGTGATTGGACACGGAGCTGAGGGAAACACAGACGGTGGGAGAAAGCACGGCGACCTTCAGGGCCGCGCCTCGCCTGTCCCCTCTGCAGGACACGGGAAGCGTGCTGCTCCTGCACCAGTGGCCGACCGCGGACTTCCAGGGCGGGGCCACCCTGGAAGGCTCTTTCCTCCCAGGTGTGTAGACCCGGGGCGGAGCACCGTGCATTGGGGGGCAGGGGTGGGGGGGCAGGGTGCTGTGCGTGAGGCCCTGCCGCCCGTGCCAGCCCAGCGGGATCGCGACAAAACCCCCCTGCCCCCCCCGAGCGGGGACAGCCGCTCGGCCTCCAGGGTGTGGCGGGCACTGCGAGTGCCTTTCAGGGGACCTCATGAGGTCCCCACTGTGCGCAAGGAGCCGAGTCCCGAGGGTCCCCTTGTCCAGGGCCACTTGGGTCCTCCCCAGCCTCCCGACGGCCCTGAAACTGGGCTCGGGGTCATTCTGATGGGTGAGTCGTATTCTACTTTCGTAAGAAGGTGGAGACACACCCCTAAAAAGTACTGACCTTAGAACAATTTTAGAATCCACGTTGAAAGGGAAAGAAAAGATTATCGGCTAGAAATTCACCGTGCTGCTGACGTAAGAGCTCCGTGTGGGCTCCGGTGTGAGTGCAGGGGTCGGGCCGCGGCCCCCCAGGGCGGCAGCCTCATTTAGAGACGTGAACCCGGGTTAGAGGGAGCAGCACCCGGCCGTGTGCAGGCAAACACTGTGGTGAGCACCGAACGCCAGCGGCTCCGTGGGCTGCGCAGCTGCAGAGAGAGGTGCCCGTCCACGCTGCTCCCGGTGCCGAAAACAATCACCCAGGTTGAGCGGTGCCGCAGCTTTGACAGTCAGATTCCAGGGAAAAGCAGAAAGTGGACCAGAGCCCAGCAGGGATTTCTGTGGGAAGGTTACGTCCCGGGCATTCACACGGCCCACGCGGCACAGTTCGGACCCAGGAAGTTTAGACGGCGAGAATGATGGGAAACGCCCCGACGTGGATGCACACGGCGGGAAAACGCCCCCCGGACCTGCGGCCAGGCGCGTCCAGAGCCCGCCAGGCCCCTGGGGTCTGCGGGGCCGGCGGCTTTCTCCCTCCTTCCTCCTGAGGCTCTGCTGGCAGCACGGGCGGGGGGGCCCCCCACCCAGCCCCCACCCGGAGCCCTGTCCCCGCAGGGGCCGAGGATGACCTGTCTCTGCGCGCCGCGCTCTACGGGGTGCTATTCCACTGCCACGCGGACCAGGGCGACTGGGAGGGCGGCCTGAAGGTGCTGGAGGAGGCCGTGCAGGTGCTGCCGCGGACGGCCCACCGCCTGTGAGTGCGCCGAGCCCCGGGGGCCGCCCGCCGCCTCCGCCGCGCCTTCTCCGCGCTCGCCTGCCTGGGCCGCCCCCACCGCCCCTCCTCTGGTGACGTCCCCGCGAAGAATCCAGCACCCGTAGCTCGAGGGGGGGTCTACCACACAACACACACACACACACACACACACACACACATCAATTAAGAAACAAAATGTAAAATTTGGCCACCGCACAAAATCCCAAGTAAGTCAGGTCCCAGCAAGTCCGGGTTTTCCCGTGTCTTTGTAAGTAGGAAATGGACGAATACTTCAGTTCTGGGAGAATCGCCCAAATTTAAACTTTGTCCTCAGCCCAAGGAGTTAGTTGCCTCTTGCTTCCCTTTAGCTTGATTTTCAAGCACATGGTCCTTGTGAAGGCCAGGCTGGGCCTGAACTTCATGATGGAGATGCAGAGGTTCAAGGACGAGAGCGAAGACTACTTGGCCCACATGTGGCACCGCCTGGCCTTGAACTCGAAGAACGTCTACGGGGAGCTGACCTGCTACCAGAATGCAATCCAGGCCTTGCAGGTGCGCCCCGGCCGCCCCAGAGGGGACCGCACGGTGGGCGGGGGTGGGGGGGTGGGAAGCGTTGCTTCGCTCCCTGGTTTCGGGCAGCGGACGGCGCCCTTTCCAGCCGGAGGGGCGGCGTGTGCGTGTGTCGGAGCCTGTGCCCCAGGCCCTGCGGGGTCGGGTCCGGTCGGGTGGGGGGCGCCAAGGCCCTGGGGGCTGGAGGACGGACACCCTGCAGCCTCTGGGTTCTGGGGTCTGAGGACCACAGAGGGTCCTCTGGATGCCCTTGGGGGAGGGAGGCAGGGACGCAGGGGCGAGGGTGTGTGCCTTGAGTGAGGCAAGAGCAGGTGGGACTTGCCTTGGGACAAAGAAGTCGGCCCAAAGGCAGGCCAGGCATGGGTGCCCGGAGGGTTCTCTGCTCGGCGGAGCGCTCTCCTTCGGGAGCAGGTGCCGAGTGTGGAGCCGGGGCCCCCGCAGGCCTGTCCGGATGCTGCGCGTCCTGCACGGCCTCTGCTGTTTCTGTGTGGTTCGCGCCTCGGGGTGGGGGCAGAGGGTCCCTTTGCTCCTGGCACCAGAGGCCAAGTCCTGCCATGGGACGGTCTTGCTGGGTTCTCCGGGACCAGGCAGTGTGCACCGGCCTCCGCCAGAGAGAGCTGCGGGGTCCCTGCTGGAGGAGGCGGCCATCGGGGCTGTGTGCAGCGGCCCCCGGTCCCTGTCTTCTGTGGTCCTTCCCTCCCGTGGGTGCAGCAGGTGCTGCAGTGAGGCCTGGGGGCTGCACAGCCGGACACCCAGCACCCTGGGCGCTCAGGCCCCGCCCCGCCTGCTCCGTGTCTCTGCGGGTTTGTGTGACCTGTGCTTTCACACAGACGCATCAGACAAGACGTGTCCTTTGCAACCAGCCGCTTTCCCTGAGCCCGGGTTCTGGGCTCGTGGCGTGGTGGGGGTGCCAGTCCTGTGTCCCTCCCATGGCTGAGTCGTGCCGCCGTGGGGATCGACGTGCTGGTGACTGGCACAGTCTTCCGCCGCTGTGCGCCTTCGTCAAGGTCACACGCCACCTCCCCCCCCCCGGGGGCGTGTTCTGAGAGACGTGTCGGTTGGCGGTTTTGTCCGAGTGTGGGCGTCGCAGATGGGGGCCCATGCGGCGTGTGAGGAAACCCAGGGAAAACGACACCGTGGAGAGATGCGGGCCCCCAGGATGGGGGGCGTGTGGCAGTCACGGCAAACCCTTCCTCCAAGCGGTGAGCGCGCCGACCTGCGACCCGGCCGTTCGTCCAGCGCCCCGTCCTGTGCACGGTGGCAGGGGCTGCGCTTGGTAAGCGGCCAGCGTCACCACACACGTGCGAGGGCTGCGCTGTGCTGGGGCCACGCGGTCCCGGCCGCGGTGTCACTGGGCAGCAGGAACCTCTTGGTGTCCGATGGACCACCGTCGCATGTGCAGTCTGGCCTGGACCCGGAGTCGTTACGCGGCCGAGACTGGACACGTGTTTGCGTGGACAGGTGCTCCTAGGGGCGGGGCTGCCGGGTCACAGGGCTGCTTGGTGCGAACTCGGAGGGCAGCCGGGCTGCCCCACTGGGGCTGTGCCGCTTGGCGTTCCTGCCATCGGAGCTCGGGGGTCCGAGTTGTCTGCCCCACGGCCAGCGCTGCAGCTCCCCGATCCCGGGAAGGGGCCGTCCTGGGGCCTCGCGGTCTGACTGGCCCTCCCTGGACGGCGTGACTCGCGTCCTTCCACGCACTGTGGGCCACCCGTCTCTGCCCTGCGGGGCAGCACCTGTGCCGGCTGTCGGTGTTTGCGTTTGGTCACGGTGCGCCCGCCTGTGCGCAGCTCCCTCTTCACGCCCCTTCCTGAGCTTTTTCTCTCACTCTGCGAGCTCTTTCTTCCCTGCTGATGTCACTTGTCGTTGGTCTGCTTCTTCTGCTGCTGCTGGTGACCACGGTGCCTGCCAGAGCTGGGAAGCCGCCGCTGGTGGGAGCCGCGGCCCCAGGGACTCGCCACCCTGCTCCCTGCCCTGCCACGGGCTCTCCGGCCCACTCAGAGGCCCTTTCTGCGCGGCTGGGAGGCCGGGCCGGCTCCACCGCTCCGCACGCACGTGGGGCCTGCTGCCCCGGGGCCCGTCCCTCCGGGGCCCGCAGGGCTCTCGCCGTGTCCCCCACCCCCCCGCTTCTCTTCTCCCAGCTGCCGCCACGGCGCAGGGCACCGAGGGCTCTGCTCCCTTCCTGCCAGGTCTCCACCGCTCAGCGTCCCTCTGGCTGCGCCTGTGCCTGCCTTTGTGACCTCAACCAGCGTCCTGGGCTATGGCCGCCTCGAGCGCCTCCTCCTCACAGCGTGTCCCGCTTGCTCGGACTCCCTCCACTCCGCCCCCACCTGTCCCGCCGCCCTCACCCGGCCTGGCCCTCCATCTCCCTGGCATCGGCCCCGCACATTCCCCTGCCCCTCCTTCCCGCCCCCCTCCACTTGTGAGCTGTGGGGCGAAGGCTGGGGGTGGGGCCAGGGAAGGGCTGGCAGCTCCATCCCTGGACGTCTGTGCTCGGCCAGGCCTGGCCCTGCGGCTGCTCGCCACGCAGCGCCCCTGGGCAGCACTTGTCCCTGTGCTGGGGACCAGAGCTGAGAGGGTGACCACAGAGCCCACCGAGCCTGCCTGGCGTGGTGGGCAGGGCTCGCGGGGCTGGGCTGGCAGGCGTGCCCACGGAGCAGGAGGCCTGCGGAGACCGTGCCGGGCACCACTCTCGCTGCAGCTGGGTGGCGGCGGCGACGACCCATGAAGGGGGCTTGCCAGGGCGAGCGCAGGCGAGAGTGTGTGCTCTGGGAAGTGAAGCAGTGGCACCGCATCGCGCTGTGGACCGCGGGTGCTGGGCGGGGTGCACGGTGGCCTCCTCACCGCCCTGCTCTGCTCGATCCCACAGAAGCCTGAGAGCGAGTGGCAGAAGGTGGACTACATCATGGAGTTCGGCGAGTGGCTGTACCACCGGCAGTTCCCCATCGACGACGTGGCCTTCCACCTGAACTGGGCCGTCGGCATTGTGCTGGCGATGCCGCCCGCCACGGAGGCCCCGGAGCTGGCAGGTGAGCGGCGGGCCCCCCCTCAGCGGCGGGCCCCCCTTGAGGGAGCGGCCGTTTCCTTGGCGGGAGGCGGCTCTCGAAGGTGCAGCCGAGTGGGTGCTGGTGGTGGGGGGCCTGGGCAGCCCCGCCGTTGCCACGGTTTGGGGGGGTTTAAAGGCCGCAGGTGCTTAGCTCAGCCAGTTGGGGGAGGAGGAGGTCCTGACCCGCCTTCTGTGGGAGGGTGGGCTTCTGTGGGCCGGGGATGGAGGGGCCCCTCTACATCCGCCAGGAGGCCACTGGGCCAGAGGGGGAGGGCAGGTGGCTCTGGGAGGCTCAGCGGAGCTTCGCTGGCTGTGGCCTGGAGCCCCTGCCGGCAGCGGGGCTGAGGGCTTCCTAGGACCCCAGGGCCTCGGGCAGGTGAGGGGTGGGTGCCGGGCCCCACAAGCCACCTGCAAACGGGCAGGTGTGAGGGCCAGCGATGCAGCCGCACAGATGCCGCTCCCTGCCGAGTGGCCAAGGGGGATGTGTGGGCCCTGCGGGGCTCCTGTCCTGGGTCCTGGCTCCGGTAAGAGCTCTCGCACCTGCGGCAGGGACAGCCCCCCGGGGTCCGTGCTGTGGCCGCAGACGGGCCATGTGGCGGGGCCCCGGCCCAGCTCCAGCACGGAGGTGGCCTCGACCTGGCCCGTGGGTGCAGGTGCCCCGGGAGGGACGACCCCCGTCTGTGTGGACTGGAGGCACCTGATGCGCCCCCTCGATGGACCTCCAGCCCCCGTCTGGGTGACACAGAGAGGGGGTTCCATCACCCCCAACTCCAACAGTGGCCCCAGAGCCACAGACGCCAGCAGCCACCCCCGCCCTGCTGCAGGGGAGTGCTCGCCCCCGCCGGCCGACACGGAGCAGCCGGGGTCTGCAGACGCGGGGACCGTCTCCTTGGAGAAGCTGCGCAGCGTGAGGCAGCTGGAGGCGCTGGCCCGAGCGCACATCCTGCTGGCCCTGACCGCGTCCCCCGGCGCCGCCAGCTACCAAGACTACTGCCTCCTGGCGTACGCAGCCCTGCAGCGCATCTGGCAGGTGGGGCTGCGCTGCTGCTGGGCAGGCCTCCAGGCCTCCCGGGGCCCCGTGCGGTTGCTTCCCAAGACCCTCTAAGGACTCGAGACGCGCGTGGCGTCCCTGTCCTCCCTGTCCCCGCTGTCCCCGCCGTCCCCGCCAGCGCTGCTGCCTCCGGGCGGCCCCTCCTCCCTGAGACCCACCGGCCAGGGTTGCCCTCGCCCCTGTGTTCAGCGTGGACAGCAGCTGAAGCCAGTGTCTTTCTGGCCACCAGCAGCCCTGCTGCTGGGCTTCCAGAATCTTCTCCCCCCGTCCCTTGCCTGGCTCCCTCTGTCCCTCCCACCCCCTCCTCACAGCCCCCTTCCTGGCAGCTCCTGGCGGCCTCTCTTTCTGGGCACCTCCTGTGGGCAGTGCCCCTGGCCCCCCTGGCAGCAGGAAGAGTGGGAAGGATTCCCCCCAGGATTCTGGAAGACGCTTCAGGACACTCACTCCCTGAGAAGCCCTCCTTGAGGGTCACCCTCACCCTGTGTCCCTGCTGGGCCCCAGTCTGAGTGTCCCGCCCCCAGGACACTGCCGCCACCATGGCCTGGCCGGCTCCCAGGTGTGGCCACGGCAGATGAGTGGACACAGGGCTGCCGCTCGGAGCTGTGGGGTTGCTGACCCGCCCCGGGGCTCTGAGTGTCTGGGCGGACGGCAGGGATGCATCTCCGTTCCTGACGCCGCAGAGGTTCATTCCGTCTCCCAGGTTTCTCTGACGACAGCGGGGAAATCCATTTCAGAAAGTCAGCTTCCAGCAGCAGCTAGTTCCCAGGTGCTGCTTCCTAAAAAAGAGAAGGAGAAGGTCAAGGACAAGGACAGGGAGAAGGAGAAGGTCAAGGATAAGGACAAGGAGAAGGAGAAGGTCAAGGACAAGGACAGAGAGAAGGGCAAAGACCTGAAGCAGGTAGCGCGTCCCTCCTGGAGGTGCCGGCGGGACAGTGGACGGCAAGGGCCCAGACCGGCCACACACTGGGTGCGGCCACTGCTCAGCACCCCTAGGCCTGGGGCCTGATGGGCTTGCCTGTGCCTCAGTTTCCTCTTCTGTGAAATGGGGGCTGTGATTTCTCCCTCCCTCCTGCTCTCTGTCTCA
This sequence comes from Anoura caudifer, assembly GCA_004027475.1. Classification (NCBI taxonomy): domain Eukaryota; kingdom Metazoa; phylum Chordata; class Mammalia; order Chiroptera; family Phyllostomidae; genus Anoura; species Anoura caudifer. The sequence continues at coordinate 101,799 of PVKU01006381.1, forward strand.
CACCCGCCCCCGGGGGTGCTGGCAGGGTAACAGGGGACGGGGAGATGTCTGGCTTCTCCCTGGAGGTTGTCAAATGCCAGAGCAAGTCACAGGTCAAAGGCCCCGCAAGGTGCCCTGCAGACACACCTGGGTCCTGGGTGTGTGTCGGGGGGAGGGGCAGCCCCAACCTCGCCACCGCGTGGGTGCCCCCTGCACACCGACCTCTCACGGAGCGCTGGCAAGTCTTCCAGTCCACGCTCCTGCGGCCCATCTGCTTGGTGTCCCGGCTGGGCTCTCGCCTGCGCTCAGACGCCCGGAGATCGCTGCTCGGGGCTGGGCGGGTGGCACCCGGGCCGCGGCCTGGGGCCCCGGGGGCTCTGGTGCAGGGGCAGAAAGCGCAGCGTGCACGCTCCCCGCCGCCACGTCCCAGCAGGTTTCGGATGTGCCATCGGGTGTGGCTCAGGGACAGCAGGCTCAGGGCCTGGGGCGCAGGGGACGCGGGCGCGGCCTCCCGGGCCCCGACCTCTCCTCTCCAGCTCACCACCCGCTCCACAGCCTCAGACCCCGGTTCTCGGCAGAGAGCCCGGCGAAGTCCCAGCGAGCGTGGAGGCGTGGGCTTCCTACTTCTGCCCCGAAGAGGTGACAGCCATGTTCAGACAGGACAGGAGCGACCTCACGGTCAACGCCTCCAGCATCCAGAGGCCGGTGAGTCAGCCCAGGGGGCCGACGGTCCCGTGCCCGGGTGGCAGGCTGCCCGCTGCGATCCCGGAGTCCTGGCTGCTGGGCCGCGGCCGCGTTCGGTCCGCCAGGCAGTGCTCCTCTCCACGGCGCTCGGGGAGGACTCGCCCAGGACTGGTCACTTCGCCTTGGGGTTTGGGCGAGTTCCGGGCAGGCCGCTGGGCCTGGGCCTCCGTCCGTCTGGGAAGGTTTCAGAGTGCGGACAGACCCCGTCCCTGGAGCAGCTCCAGGGCTCCTCACCGATCCCGTTCTCGGACCGGTCTCGGGGGCTGCGTTTTCCCCGGGTGTTTCCCTGGAATACCAATTCTAAACATTGTGGCCTGATGTCCTTAATGCCCTCGAGAATTTTCAGTGCAGGGGGAGGGTCTGCAGAGACCTCCGCCTCTCCCGCACCCCTTTTCTTGAGCTGCCTCAGCAGGAGCCCCCACTTACATACGAGTCCCTCCAGGCCCCCCAAACGTGGCGGGCTGCGGCTGCGCCTCCCGGGAGCCCCGCCCGAGGGCAGCCCGGCGGGGACCCAGCCAGGCACTCGGCTTTGGGCGCCCCCGCCCTGCAGACAGAGCCAGAAGCACCCTCCAGCCTCTCGGCCACCTCCTTCACAGGCCGACAGCCCGCGGCAGGTGCGCCCCAGCACGCCGCCGTCACTTCCAGGTCCCGGCCCAGGACCCCCGCTCAGCGTCGTTCACTCCTCGGGGCTTTTAAGTGCATTTTTAAAACAGTTCATCCAACTTTTCCAATTTTCCACGCAAGAGTAATTTTTTTAAATGAAGGACATTGCAAGATATAGTAGTTGCTTGTGTCCACAGATAAACTCTACTTTAATTTTTTATTTTTATTTTTAAAATTATTTTACTGTTGTTTAATTACAGTTGTCTGCATTTCCCCCCAACACTCTCCCCACCCTAGCCAAACCCACCTCCCTCCCTTGCTTCCACCCCTCCCCTTGCTTTTGTCCCTGTGTCCTTTATAGTTGTTCCTGAATTTATTTTTATTTTTTAAAGATTTTACTTATTTATATTTAGACAGAGAGGAAGGGAAGGAGAAGGAGAAGGAGAGAAGCATCAGTGTGTGGTTGCCTCTCACGCACCCCCTGCTGGGGACCTGGCCTGCAACCCGGGCTGGGAATTGAAACAGCGACCCTTTGGTTCACAGGCCTGCGCTCAGTCCACTGAGCTACACCAGCCGGGGCAAATTCTACTTTGAATGGACTGGTAGTTTTTAGTGGAAAAACGAAACGAAAGCATTCAGTTGCACACATTCATAAACAGATTTGCTGGAGCCCTGGGGGTGAGAGGTGACTGCCCGAGACCAAGGACAGCTACCAGTGACGGAGGGGCGCGTCACTCACTCAGTCCCAGACGCGGGGGCCGCCCTCGGCGAGCCAGGCCCCGAGGGGGACCGAGCCCTCGGGGGAAGGCCCTAGGGGCTGGTGGTCCAGCCGCCCCGGCCCTCCTGTCTGTCCTGTGCTTGCGCAGACGTACACACTGTACTACCTGGACCAGCTGGTCACGGCCCTTCGGAAGCTGTCCCTTCACGAGCTCACGGTCCCGGTCCTGCAGCTGGGGGCCCTGATTTCGGCCTGCGTGGTGGACAGCAAGAGCCTCCAGGACCTCTACCACCTCCGGTCGGTGCACCGTCCTCATTTCCGGGGAAGACGAATTTCTCGGAGGGCTTGCGCGGCTTTTCTGTGGGCTTCGAATCCTTCCAAACGGCACTGCAGCCGTGCGTGGTGACCGGTGGCTGGCTCTGTGACTCCGTGGGGTGGGGGGAGGTCCCCTCACAGGGTGCACCCGAGCTGCGTCACTGTGGCGCGCGCCGGCCGCTAACGCAGCATTGCGTGTCAGCTGCACTTCGATGAATTTTTTTAAAACATCATTTTTCACGAGAATTCGTTGGCGGAGACGGTGGCCGGGGCGCCGCCCTCCAAGTCGGGGATTGTCAGCTCCGTTAACGGATGGCCGTGACCGGCTTTTCCCACCTGAAGTCCGGTGGAGCCCCTACTGTTTTTCCCCAGCAATGTTGCTTAGCGTGCAAGGTTATTGAAAAGGCCCCCCCATCACACCTTTCTTCATTTGCTCACCAACATTCACCCAGTGCCCTGGGGGCAGTGTGGCCTGATGGCCCGGGGTGCCCCGTGTGACAGCCTGTGCCCCTTGTCACCCCCCGCCCCTGCAGGCTCGCCCTGGTCTGTTCTGACCTGAAGTTGAGAGACGCAGCTGCTTCCCACGAGGACGTGGTGGGGCAGGCCTACATCGCGGAGGCGGAGCAGGCCAGGTGTGCACGGCGCCAGCCAGCGCAGGCTTCCTGCGGTGGGACTTGGTGCCGTGGTTGGGGCTCGGAGCGAAGGAGGAGCCACGTGGCCCTGCTCTGGGCTGCATCCCCCCCCAGCCCCAGCCCCAGGCGCCCTTGCTCAGCACGGCCAGGCACCGGGATGTTGGGAGGGTCCTGGGGCCTGGTGCTCTGGGAGCCAGGGTCTGGGGGGCTGGGCTGGGGGTGCAGTTTATCATTTCACTGACCCACCTGTGGGCGGTGTGCGTGCCGGGGAGGGCTCTCCGCGGACTGAGAACTTCCGGGGCCGGGGGAGCCGCAACACTGCAGGTGGCTGAGGGGAGG